>JANHFX010016198.1:37737-54674 GCA_027560015.1 Chloroceryle amazona
CCAGACATTTCTATGATTCTATGCCTACTACATAATGCTAAATAATGTTAATTTTCTAGCACGAAATTTCACGCCTGCAATCCCCATTGCTTCTTTCCGAATCATCTTTATTTCTTCACAGTACTTTCCAACCTTTGCCTTTTCTATCACTGCCATGCTCGCTTCCTTGTCAGTTGAGAAATGTCTCTTCTGTTCTCCTTTCCTTACCTCATAGATCCAGTCACACACGAACTTATTTTCTTTATTCTCTCCATTACTTATTAACATATCAATGTCATCTGGTTCTTCTTCCTTCCAATGTAAACATTCCTTAGTTTCTGTGTCCTTAAAAGGCCTGCTGTTGTCCACACTTGTTTCTCCAGTTACAGATCATCTCTCATTTACTTAATAACAAAAAATGTGGTTTTTGCAGTCAGGTTTGGCGGGTTTTTTTCCAGTCCTTTCCTATAATGTACCATTTGCCCTTGAATTTCATTGAAATTACTTCTGACAATCCTTCTAATGCTCTGTTCCTAGCATAACTGAGAAGAAATGTCATCATTATTTGCTTCCATCTGTTAAGCTGCCTTCAATACAGATGGCAATGCCTTTCCTGAGGTCTAGATCTCTCTTGGCTTCCATGATTCTTCTCTGTCCTAATTATCTTTCTACTTCAGAACCCAGTCCTTCAGAAGAGCATTCTCATTTCTCAGTCACTTCCCTACAACATCTCATAGGAGTCTGCCCTCGCTTTCCTCTTCCTACCCCCTTCTTTACATCGTCACCTCTAGGATATGTGGCAGTACTACAAATTCTTAATGCTTCAGATGTTAAGGATATGGTCTTTCACATTCATTTAAACAGCTAAAACATTTATCTAAGTGTAGGTCTCATTGCAACAATGCCCTTTTTCCTTGGCTAATTCCTTTCATCCTTCCTTTCCTTCCCTATTGGCATGCCTTGATTCAAAGCAAAACTCAGAAGTCCATCACTTTGACCATACCACCACCTTCTCTTCTTTTTTTTCACTGCATCAGACCTAAACCAGTTATTTTCACTACCACATGCAAAGTTTCTTTCTGCATCAAGCTTTGAGCACTTACACAGAAGCACAACTCATCTGTGTCAGGCATCTCTACAATGAATCACTCGTTAGCCTGACCTATTTAAAAGGACAAAACAGTTACTGTAGAACACTGCAAAATGTTTATTAGTGCTAAGTGCTACGCAGATCTATTTTGACATTCAAGGATAGAAATCTAATAGATTCAAAACTAGAATGAGAAAATCAAAAACATGGTGTTTGAAGGCCAAAGAAAATTACTCCTGGAGAGGTTATGTACATCATTATAATCATCTTTGATGTTTACTGTCATGGTAGTATAAAGAGAAACATATATGTAAGATCGACTGTTAGTCTTCCAGAGTATTAGTTCTTGCAGGTTATTAACACTATTAAATACAATTTAATATATTATTTAATATATTATTAATATATTATTATAATTTAACATCAATGCTAAACACAATTCTTTCACAGAACAACCAAGGACTACAAACATACTTACGAAAAAAGTCTGGAGCCATTTTTATGTTTGCTGTAAGGAGCATAATGAGGACTCACTGACAAGTGGAAAAATATTACTTCGATTTCAAAATGCAAAGAAACAGACAGCTGTGCTTCTTTATTATTACAAGTCTTTAAATTGAAAAGATTTACTAGTTTCAAACCATCTGATCTATGGCTATATTATTATTATGCTTTATATAACCTTTCAGTTCAAAACAAACCAAAACAAACCATATTACATCAGCTATAATAATATGCTTTGCAAGTCTCAGAAAAAAAAAAAAAAAGCCTAAAATGGGCATTCAGCACAAATTGCTCATGTCAAATACAGATTAAGTTTCTTTGGAACTTGGAATATATAACTTTGGGCATGCTGGATGCAGATCTGATGTGAAATTCCAATACTCACAGTTGCCCACACGTTGACCATAGAATCTCTTTATACTACAGTCTGTAACAAGGCAGGGGAAACAATCTCTGAATTTCTTTAGCTGCATGCTGTCGCAAGAAACTTTCTGAATCAAGCAGATGCACAGTGGATGTTCGTGAAGGAATTTTTTTTTTAAAATATATACACTCTTACCTTGGTGCAAACTCTCTGCCTCATCTGTTGGAGGTTTAAAAATTTCCCAAAGAAATACACCCTTAATAAATGTCTGGAATTTGGTCTAAATTGTTAATTCCAGCTACTTTTTTCTTGTAACTCCCTTTGTTTTGTTTTCTTTCCCTTGCTACCCCTTCCTTCCTTACATTTGATTCACTCTCATCAACCTCCTTCCTTCCCACTTCTCTCCACCTCTGCTACGGACTCGGCACCCATGCAGGTGTCCTTGCAGATCAAATGCTGGGCAGAAGCCTAGATGGTGAGGATATTTCTAGCAGTCCAACCACCCTGTTAAAGCTTTTGACAAGCATTTAGCTCTTGGCATGTTAACAATTTCTTGTCAACGTGGCGACTCATCAGTTTTACGTTAGGATTTTCACATAGGCATTAAAAACAAACCAGCAAAAGCTGGAGGTAACACTTCCATTATGAATTGGTTATGAATTGGTAGCTGAGGCAAAATACACTTTGTTTACAAACTGTGTTTGACAGCATTTGCAATGACTCACAAAAGCAAGCCAAAAGTGGCATATCATCACTGCTGAATTTCCAAAGATAGTGTTCAAGCCAAGGTTATGTTTTGTCCAGCGGAGCCACCAACCAAGCAGAGACTACTTGAAATGATGATGGAGCAGCTCATGCAAGTACATATGCAAATCAATAAGTGCTGCCAACAGTTCTGCAAGATTTAATTATCCCTGGCCTGTCCACCTCAGCGTGGTATCAGATCATATATGGGATCTAGCTGTGTAACAATATTTTTTCAGCTGTACTAACAGGAAAAGATTGCTGCCTAAATTAACTTCCCATTTCGAAATGTTCAAATACATGTAAAAGCACAAATAGGTCATTAATTTGCTTGCATTTTCTACAATTCCATGAAAGATTTCTTTGCCGTTACCCACCAGAAAAAAAAAAAGGGTTTCCTTTTACCCCAAAAAATAATTAACTTTTAAAAAATACCTGCATGACTTAAATAGGGATAAATGTCTTCAGTGACAAGTGACAATATTTATAGCATGACAGTTTTAAGTAAGCTCTAAAGGCAGCCAGAAATAGTTAAAGACACACAAATACATATGGTAAACAACTTTCCTAACATGCTTAAACTGTGAGTCTGATTTCACTGTATATCAGAACAAGATTTGGGGGATCTGGGATGGAATTGGCCCATTGCTGAGCTATAGAACAGTTTTGCTTTCTTCACACTAGTAATATGCAGCCCTGCAAAGCACATTATTTCACGAGACTGCATTCCCACCCCTCTTGGTGACTTCCAGTCACAGAGACATATTTTTGCTGAACAGAAATGCTCTAATGCCTTGTAAGAACTCTAAACGTGTCTGAACATCTGTACTTTGGTAATATCAGCAAGACCTGAAGGTTTTTGCAGAATAAGGTGGTAAATTGTAGATTTTGTGATGATCTCTATGAGCTCGTGTACACAGAAGAATTCTTACTTAGTCTTGTACCAGACAACAGCAATGGGAATTCAAAAATCAAAAAGGGAAAGTTTACTCTTTCATAAGCACTCTTATAGAGAGAAGTGACCATATCATCCAAGCAATCCACTCTGAAATCAATCTGTTGTGAGGCAATAGCAGGTTTCAGATCGACGTCAGGAATTTTGGAAGCAAAAGAAACCAAAAGCCAATTGTTCTGAATTCTTCATCAGGCAAACTTGCAGGAAATTCAAACATTTTGTCAAATTTGCACTTGCCAAATAAATTATTATTGCTGATCTTGAAATAACCTTTCCTTTCTGTAGCCTAATTGCCTATGGATTTCTAAATGGCAAATGACAAAAGAAAAGCAGCCTAATAACAGCTAAAAGAAAGATGTCACTGTTCTGTTTCCATTCTTGTATTATCAGAGAACTAAGGTGAGAAGAACAAATGGAGACAAACTACAGATTTCAGTAACTAAACAGACTTAGATGTTTCCATAACAAATAAAATTTCATACACACATTTTCATAACCAATAAAACTACCAGTAGCTCATTCCTAACTGACCTTAAGGCCACTTCACGTGCCAGAATTAACTGATCCTAACACAGGATTAGTTTACTGTTTCTTTCTTTTTGATCCTTTTTTTTTCTCACAAAATCAGACAGCAGAAATGTCAGGATTGCTAGAAAATTCAGTAGAAAATTGCAGCTGTCTCTTCTCATAATCCAATGAAAGATACTTCATGAACATACTAGAGCCTTACTATGATTTTAGCATCTATTTCATTCTCTGAAAGATTCAAATTTTTCAAGACGGAGAAAGATGAACACAAAAAAAAGAACAAATAATAACTTTTTGATCACTTTTTACTTTAAAAATTTCAAGACATTTCTTTTCTTGAGAGCTGAGAAGAAGAACATGTGTTAATAATTTGTCCAAAGAGCAAAAACTTTCAGAAATAAACAACTGACATGCTAAAATGAAAACACTCACAGAACTCTAGTATGATTCAACCCTAACAGCTGTTTATAGCAATGTGCTTTTTCTGTTTCTCTCATTTTGTTGCAATTCACACAATTTTTTTTCTGCTGTGATATGATTGACATTTTATTAAAAGACAGACATAAGACTATATTTATTGCTGAATAAACATGTACGGGCTACTGGAAAGTGAAAAAGTGGCTACTTTGCTGATTTGTCATGGCTACATTTCCCATTTTACCATCTCTGGCATAAATACAAATGCACTGGCATACAGGGAATGCATGGAAAGCATTGAAACCAGGGATATTGCAAACAAAAGGAGCTGGACTCTTGAGGTAGTGTCATTCTTCAACTATAAACAAAAAAGTATCTCTGCTCTAATAATAAGGTAATCAAAGTGATTCAATCCCCTACTAAGGAAATAGAATTCAAATCAACATTTCCCTACAGCACTTTGGCACACAAATTCCCTTCAGCTTCAAGAGTTGGAAAAATTCTGTGGTTTGGAAAAAGAGCAGCACCAGGGTACAACTGTACACAGTATTATGAAGCAAACCAGTATTCTTTCAGAAGAATGTGACTGTATTAATTAATGTAAAGTGTTGATATATTTTTTAAGATATTACAAGACGTGTAATCGGATGTTCTGAGCTTTCACTACCTTACCACAATCCAGTAACTATACCCGTCTCTGTAGTTATAGAGCTGTAAACTCTGATTTTCTTTACTGAAAAATAAAAAGCCAGTTAACTGAAGTATGCCTTAAAATTACTGTGACCTGTGAGACCATTTCATACGGGGTTATTATGTATGCAGAATCTTATTTTCTAGAACAGCTCTCTCCTGAGTGGAGAGACATCATCCATCACAAGGTTGGGTACGCGTAGCAGAACTCAGCAGAGACTACATGTACCAACAGAAACCACTGCTCCCATCCTAGCCACGTTATCTTCCTGGAACTGTGTCCTAGGAAACTCTTTAATGTGCTGCTTGAGATATAGTTGTTACTGATGGACTCTCCAAGACTGACAACAAGTTATGACCACCCATTGTGGGTTTGCTTGAGGAATGCGAGTCAACATAACCAGGAAGAGTCATGGGTGGAGCTAAAGGACTAAAAGCTCAAACACTGAATAAAAGACCTAGCAAATGAATAAATGACAACTAAGTAACTGACTTAAGAGTAGGTTCCATCTGCAAAAAGGACCTGTAAGCTCTCAGAAGTCTAAATCACTTTTTTATCCTGCTATTTAGTCCATAACCCAACATCTGTAGCAGATACCTTACACTCTTACGCATGAAATCCT
Organism: Chloroceryle amazona; assembly: GCA_027560015.1. Classification (NCBI taxonomy): domain Eukaryota; kingdom Metazoa; phylum Chordata; class Aves; order Coraciiformes; family Cerylidae; genus Chloroceryle; species Chloroceryle amazona. The sequence continues at coordinate 43,632 of JANHFX010016198.1, forward strand.
GGAGAAGTACAAAAACCTCTGACACATTAACAGGGGTTGCATGTTCTTGCAAACTACTTAGATTTCCAGACTTCAATATTACTATTAATAAAGTGCCACTGTTGTCTTGTGAGCATCTCTATGACTAATGTTGCTGCATGACCTACTCTCGATCTACTCTCTAGGTAGTACTCCAAAATCCCATTTCCTATGGAATATAGACCGTACCATATACTGTACAGATCTCAGTCACTCTGAGATTCTCTTAGCTTTAACCATAGGAGTAATTATTTATACTTTTAAATCATTCCCAATTTTAAAGTCGAGAAATTTGTAACTGGAAGCAGAGTGGAAATGAAAATGAAACAAGAGGATGCGGAGTGGATATGGTTTGAATGTTGTCCATTAATGATCTGTAACTTAAGTTTAGCTCTTAGGAAGCCCTTCATACTAGGTCTTGAATATAACTTCTCCTTTTGAACTATGAGGCCATACTATGTGCTCATCAGGCACAAAAGCACAAACATTAATAAATGAAATAATGTCAGAGAAAAGGTATACACAGCCAAGCTGAAAGGCACTTTGCCATCTAATACACAATATTCTACAAAACTGAAGTGCTTTTCAGTATTGCATTTTATACTCTACTCATTGGCACTATCCCCTGCACATTACAACTCTGAAAATAACTCAATGGCACAGGAAATGTTTACAGAAGCAAGAGCTTTAAAACTATGACAGTTTCACTTCAGCCACTGTAACCATTAGGATGGGTTGTCCAGCTGTAGTGATCTCAGGCAAGTGGCTTCCAGACCTGATAGCATACAGTTTATTTACAAAATTGTTTAAGGAAATAAATAAACAATTCTCACCTCTTTACAATTTCCCATGTAGTGCAAAAGGTTATAGAAAAGCCTCTCTCTTTCCTAGTGCAAGTCTTTACTGCATAATTGAAAAAATATATTAACATCTGTTTTCTTTAACTAGCTCCCAGAGAACAAAAGAACAGCCTCTTTTCCTCCAGCCTCCATCATGGTCTGTTGTGTTTGCTTTTCCTTTTTGAAAAGGCCAGACATGGTAGCTCTGGTCTAGGGAATTCTATTAGCTCTCCTTGCATGCAACCAGCAGATAATATGGCTCATTTCACTGTACAAAATTCCCCCACATTGGTCAATTTTTATTGGTTACAGAATAAGCATATTCCCCTGAAGGGTTAATAGTGATTTGCCCGTTTAAAATAACCTATCTGCAAGAAGTATTTCTGCCATTCTAACACCCCCCACAGTTCCTTAATGCTCGATCTCATCATTCCATCTGAATGACTTATTTACATAGCAACTTATTTTATTGATTCAGCAGTGATTCCTGCTTGGAAAGGTTTTGTTCTCCTCTGATGTTACTTATCCTCTATGACTGAGAGATTTATAAAGTGCATATGTAGCTGGATGATATACCCCAGGACTCAATATATTTTACTTCTGTATTATTCCTCTCCCTATCTATTTACGCACAAAACCAAAGATCATTTTATTGTTGGGTAATCCACCTTTTCCTCGGGAAAATATTTTGCAGATCTTAGCGAATTTGAAAGCCAAAGCATGGTTAAAATGACATACTGCATATTTAAAGATTTTTAAGAGTAAAGGATATTCTTTTTTAAAATAATAAAGGCATAGAACTCACAAAGAAAGTGGAACCATATTTAGTCCACAGAGATCTTTGTAGTGCTTGTAGGAATCTTGAAATAATGCACTTGACTTTCACGAAGGACCTTATTATTTACAAGACATTTGAAAACTGTGTTTCCATATCTAAAGTAACAGGAGCTGTTCAAGTCATGGGATAGCAATGCTTGCGTAACAGTAAGTCAGTGGGAAAAGCAGCTAAACCTGCCAGACTAGCAGCTTCCCAATGGAGAGCAGATCATATTCTGCAGTGCAAACAAAACATTTTGAAGTTGAGTCATTCATAGAAAGAATCTGTTCCAACCTTCAAATATAGAGTAAATCTGAAATTTGGAAAAAGAACGCACTTAGAAGTGACAAAAGCTTTGCTCATTAAGTATCATAATATAACTGTATACGCACAGTATTGATGGAGAACCTCAAAAGTTTCATTTCAAAGCAGGTGCCAACATTTGAAGTGCTAGCTGGAATCTATCTCCCTGCATAACCTCACAACAACCTTGCAGTCCTCCTCAGTTGCCTGCACCTTCTTCCAAAGGTCATAAACTCTTTTTTTTTCTGCATTCCAGCCAAAGCTCTGTGTTCAGCCAGGCTGATCATCTTCCCCATGGCTCATCTTTCAGCACATACTGTGATGGCCTGCTCCTTTAAGAGTGTCCAGCCTTCCTGGACTCCTTTGCCCTTCAAGACTGCCTCCCAAGGAACTCTGTCAACCAGTCTCCTAAACATGCCAAAGTCTGGCCTCCAGAAGTCTAAAGTAGCACTTGTGCTAACTCTCCTACTCACTTCTCCAATGATGGAAAACTCTACCATTTCATGACCTTCATGTGAAATCCATTAATGCTGTATTGGAAGATTAACAACCCCTCCTTATTCATCCTCTGTAGGTCACATAATTTACTCATCTCTTTTTAGACATCTTATATAACACCTCAAACTGACTTTTCTTCTGGGCCAAAGAATCTTTATTCTAGTTAGTCATTTCCTCTGCTGAAGTTATTCCATGTCTTTGATCAATTTGGTGAGTCTTTTCTGAATCTTTTCCAGTTCTATTAAAAGTGTTTTGAGATTGCCCTATCAGAATTCTCACACATACTGTGATGTATTTATACAATGATAGGATCTTGCCTGTTCTGCTTACTAGTTAATTCTTAATAATTCTTGCTTTAGTCACTGTTATTGAACATCCAGCTGATGCTTACATGCATGTATTGAGCCCTACATTCTTTTTCTAGATCACTAGTGGCTGGCTTTAAGCCCATTAGTTTATAAAGTTGGGGTTTTTTTCCTTACCTTATGTATCACATTTATAAAATAGAATATTACTGAAACCAGTTCATTCTTTGTCCTAGTACCCAGGCCTAGTTAGAACTGTAAAATGCCCATTGCATCTGTTCAGAATACTTACAACCTTCTTTTAGCTTTCTGTCCCAGCTACTTGTAAGTGATTTATGCTACTGGAGGCTGTAGTTCCCCAGACATACCCATAGTGCCAATACCCAGTATAATTATTGTCAGCTTCCTCCCCTCCCCTTAAAAGTTTGCTCTTATCCCTGTGCCTCATATCACCATAGACTCTTGGCTGCAGGGTTAATTGGACCAAGGCACTGATCGAGGTGGAGAAATAAAAAATTACCAAAGGATTTGTTCTATGCTGACAAGGACTTTTCTATGTTCTGCACGCTACACATATTAATCTCAGGAATAAAAAATAAAAACATACACTGATATTTATTTCCATTGCTCAGGCTAATTTATTTTTTTGTAATTATTTAAAAGATTCACACTCAAATCCTTGCCAATCAGCTTCTTGTAAATGACAGCAGTTTTTCAAGTGATAATATGTATTCTAATATAAAGCAATTTTTTCCCTATGATTCTTTCAATCTTCCTTAGTTCTCCTGGAATTCATGAATGAATCAATCAATATTTCCTTACAACACCACCTAGCATAGCTCTTTGCTTCTATTTACTGAAGCACCACCTGGAAACATTCCTTTTAGTGTTAATGTTCCATGATCACGATGTTTTTGAAACACCTTGCTGAGGAGTTGTCTCCAAAATATAATTGCACTACCCAGGAAGACTGTTCCAACGTTTGACCACTCTCTCCCTAAAGAAATGCTGCCTAACGCCAAGCCTGAACTTCCTCTGACACAGCTTTGAGCTGTTCCAGTGCATTCTTCACTGGAAACCAGGGAGAAGAGTTCAGCATCTCCCTCTCCACTCCCCTCCTCAGGAAGCTGTAGAGAGCAACGAGGTTGCCCCTCAGCCTCCTTTTCTCCAAACTAGACAAGCCCAAAGTCTTTAGTTGCTCATCATAGGACATTCCTTCCAGCCCTTTTGCCAGCCTTGTTGCCTTCTTCTGAATGCATTCGAGAATCTTCAAACCATTCTTAAACCGTGAGGCCCAGAACTGCACACAGTACTCCAGATGAGGCCATAGCAACACCAAACACAGCAGGATAAACACCTCTCTTGTTTATACTCTCTCCCAGTTTATACCTGTGCCTGGCATTCCTCTGTCCCAGGTACAGAATCTGGCATTTGTTAAATTTCATTACATTAATCATATCCCAGTGCTCTGAATTTCTAGACCCCTCTGCTTTTATCACATTATCTAATTATCAATCCAGCTTAGAAAGAATCCTAAACGTATACTTTGTCTCGTTGTTCTCCTAATTGTTTCTTCCACTACCTCCCTGTAATAACAGGCAATGAACCTGTGTTGTTTCACTTCTCTGGAAAACCAGAAGTAAAATTACTAAAGCCACTGATATCAGTTGGACTAGAATTTCATGCTACTGCCATCATCTGCTTATCCTTCTTAAGAGTCCTTTTCTGAGTCTACAAGTGGTTCACTTTCATACAGGGTAAGGAATAAAACATATACTGAGGTAACATTTTAGAAGACAATCTGCAGCTTTGTCATTTGTGCTTGTCCAGCTCTAACTTCTCCTTTCAATATAGAGTATAGGTCACTCACTACCTGGTCAGAGACAAACAAGACAGCTGTTCTTAGCAGATGAGCTGAAATGCAGGTCATAAATGTTGGAATAAGTCCCAGATGTGGGGCTATGGTATGGAAGGTCAGTTGGAAAATGATCTGTTTCTTTCAAGAAAGGTTCTTGAATGAGTAAGCAACTTGTTGGATAAAACACAACTACAGTTGTGTAAAAAAAAGTCAGAGTGGCTCAGCTACTATGATATTGCAGGCAAAGCAGGTCTATTGTAACTGAACTATGTAAAAACATAGATGAATCAATCTTTTGGGATTACAGTCCCACTATTTTAAGACATGAATTGCCATAACTGTTAAACATCTCAAATAGCACTCTTCAGAAAGAGAGTTGCTAGGAACAGTGGTGATTCCAGCTGCTGGATATGTCTGCGGGATAAAAAAAAGTGTCACAGGATTCCCTCATCAGCACCTACTCTCCTCTACCTACTCCAGTACACACGGCAAGCCTGAAAGGAAGAAGGCAAAGCAGAATCACCCCCAGCTGCCAAATCAGCTCAAAGGGAACATTTACTAAGGAGTGCAGAATCAAGCACTCTCGAGCCTGCTGTACTTCACACAGCGGACTGCAAGAAACAAGGCACAAAAGGCAGCTTTAAAGAATTTCTGCTTCCCACCTTCCCCACACCATGCTGTACACAGTTCAGAAACAGCCAGGAGCTGGGCCAAGATGTTTGGTGTGGCTATATCATACTCCAGGAGACAGCTGGAATCATTTTATGTTGCTATTTTAATTTGAGACAGCAGTTGTGTCTGTTTTCATATTTAATCCATAGCTAACACTTCGCTTTCCCTTTTCCAAAAGCTCACTCAAAATGCAGTTTATTCTATATTTCATTTTCATTGTATTTCATCTACTTGTATTTTTAAGGACTGAACTCTGCTTTGTTGTACATCTTCTGTACATTTATATCATTATTGCAACTTGATTTGGCCCTGTAAGTCCAAGTAAGAAAGGAGAATCTTCTAGGAATGCAAATGCTTACATTTTAATTGAAGTGGGGGAAGAAGCTTTGTACTTGTTCTATATGAAAGCCCAGGAATTTTAGAAATTAAACCTCCCCCAGAATGGTTTCTAGTATCAGCAAATGCTCAACTGCATCCTATGAATATTATTTGTTGAACAATACAAATCCATGATAACACTTTTGAAGATGGTAAAAAAAAAAAAAAGAAATTAAATATCTTAAGGACAGCTTCCTGGAGGGCTTTGTAAGATAATTAAATTCCAATTCCTACTTCTATAGAAGCAACATAGCTGAATTAACTCCTAGTAATTAGTCCTTTAGTTCTCCCTCTTTGGCAAAGTTTCCTCACCTCAGCTTCTCAAGACAGAGGACACTGTATTCAAAGCACACGGCACAAAATATTTTTCTACGTGCCCCTTCATGAAGCATGAAAAGTAGATGCCCTTTCAACATTGTATTATTGCAGACAGTTGTGTAGTGTGTAAATGGAGCAAGAAAGGTTTATTTTATCTGGCAGCTTCTCTTCATGTTCTTTGAAACTAATTTTTTTCTGAGGCACTGAGCATACTGATTTATCACAACTGCTAAATCAAGAGCAGTATCTGGTTCTCAGCAGCTCTGAAAACCAGGCCATGGGCATCTCACTTGCACTATCTTCTTCAGAAAAAGAGGTTTAGCTAAAAGTGCAGAAACTGTAATTCTTGCAGCTGTCTTCTCTCTGCAGGGCTTTCATTCCCTCCCTCTAGGCACTCAGTTCATCTCTTCAATATCATCACACTTCTTCACACACATTCCTCCCCTCCACTTCTTGCAGTAGTCTCTACCACTCTCTTCACTCTTATTTTCTCTCTGATAGTTTCCAAGAAGCCGTCTGTTCTCCAAGTTATCCCTATGACTACAGTGAGTGTCTCTCCTTCCTACTCCCAGCCAATCCCAGCTCCTTCCAGTCCACAAGGGACCCCCACCCTCCCTGTCTAGATACTTGGTAAACAAAATGCACATTGAACAGCTGAGCGACCGATTGTTTAGTACCACCCCTTTCAACCTAGTAAGGCCATTCAATAAAATACCTACACTTGTAAGAACTACAGTGAAGATTTTATGACAAATATACTATGAATTTAGAAGCTTGCCACTGCAAGCACATTTATCTAAAATCATGTGCTGTACAGCTGTTGTTTGCTGGCAAGACACTTAGAATGGCTGGAGTATCCCATGATTAAACTGAATTATTTTGTCCTTTCTAGCTTATAGAAGGTTTTTTTCTTTCTTTTTTAAAATCTGCCATCCTTCTTCAGACTTGTCATATGAACTTAAAAGAATTTCTTTGGTATAAACAAATTTTTCCACTAAACGACCTCAACTCCTATAATTGGCACATGGCATTAATGGGTTTGCTTAGAAACTGCAAAAGAAACTGTCTTCTATAAGCAGAGAGGTGCATGTGCACTGAGGAACTCTGATTCTGAACTCTCAGGGAATGGAATAAACTCAGCAGGGCTCTCTGCTGTGTCATGCTAATAGGTTCTCCACAGGCTCGACCATCCCTGTAGCAGGCGTGTGGTACAACCCAAACCCTTTATTCTTTTCCATCAAAGCAGTTTCTAAAAATGCAAGGGCAAAGATTTGCAGATGTACCAGTGACTTAAAGGCAGCTGCCAAACGAGGCATTGTAAGAAACCAAGTCTACTATGAGAATCTCCCAAAGATAGGTAAAGCTGAAGCCCCTCTTTCCCCCAAACCACTTGGACTAAATTTAGGGTAAAAGATAAGCTGTGCTTCTGTGCTTTGGCTGAATTTCTATCTCCATTTAACTGTCCACAGTTGAACGGTTATGCTGTTCTCTAAATTTAAAGAGCATCTCACAGATGATTAACAAGTTATGGGCTTGTAAACTACACAGCTCTATCAGTCAGTGACTGCTAGTAATTTATTTTAAAAGCACTCAAAGGTCTCACCCATCGTCACAATTGCTCAACAGCATTCAGGGCTCTGTTACCTTTTGCAGAGACCTTTTTAACCCACTCTTTGGTCCTGTGAATCCCTCTCAGGAGTCTTATGAGAGTAAAAAAGGGCACAATGTAGCTCCCTTGGACTACTTTACACTAATGTCTTGGTACCATTTACAACCTGATCAAAGTGGAAGAGCCTGTAGCCCATGACAGTTATTACCTGTCATACCAGTTTTGTTTTTTACAATTAACACCATGATAATAAATGTTTACATTTGAAGATAAAAGTGGAGGGAGGTTGAAGAAGGTGGTGAATGAAAATAAAATGTTAATAAAATTTAGTAAGACTGCGATTTCAGTAAATTGCATAGAAATATTAAACTAAGTTCATTCACTTGAAGAGATATCCACTCCATATCCTCCTCCAATTCACTAAGATTACACAACTGAGAGTGTAGCTCAAGAAGAAGACAAGGAGAGAAATGCATTCAACCTCAGAAATCATGTATATAAGGTCAGCAGCAGGCTTTTTTTTTTTCCTTTTTAATACAGCTGTCTTTTTTGGCTGGACCTGAGTTAAGGAAATAACTTCTCACCACACACAAACTGGAGTACAGTCTTTGGCAAAGACAGGCTTCGTACAAAGCCTGTATTACTGCACGCTACTGCTCATGAAGAAAACTTAGGAACTTTCATCTTCAGTAGCTTAAAGCAGTATGTGAAAAGAGAAGGGGTTTGTGAAATGAGTAAAGAGTTGAAGACAAGAGTAAGGCACACAAGGAAATGCTGGAAAAACAAAAATCTCTCTGTCTCTCTCCTTCACAATCTTCTCTGTTTTGTCACCCAATTTTCATCGTGCTCTGCATCCGAAGATTCTTGGCCAAGCCAGTTGGCTGACTGCATTCATACCCTCAGCTCATCCACAGAGTGAAGTAAAATGTGCTACCTTAAGCCACAGCAGTTGCAAGGATCTTGTCTTTAACATCGAAAATGGGATATGATACAAACTTTAAAATAGCAGCACAGCACAGCTGATGCTCAACGGCCTCTACAGTGCAAAAGTTTATGCAAAAAGAAAAAAAGAACTGTATGGTAGAACAAGCAGGTTTAAGAATTTTTGTGCTCAAGAATAACTAACAATTCTGTAGTCCCTTTTTGATCCAAAAAAGCATCTCTTTTAGTATCCTTCACAAATAATTCCCAAGTAGGACATCACTGCATTTAGAGAATTCTGGTTTCTAAGCAAATTAACTGTAATTGTTTAACATGAATAATAGAGGCATATTCAGTTCAGATCTTGACAAGCTTTCCTAAAATTCCATAAAGTGCTTCTTCTGAGGTCAAGAGTAACCTACCTGCAAAAGCCTATTCCTTCTGAAGCTTATTAAAATCCAAAACAAAACAGTCTTCAGATTTTCACCAGGTGTCCTTTTCCATAAATACGCTTGCTCAGTGTCTAGATTTTTGAGGCTTCAGTAAACTAATTCTAGATTTATAGATTTGGATGCTTTTATTATCTCAGATAGTACAAGAGGACCTCTGTCCATTGCCTGCTACTGAATTGCCCCATTTTAATTTCAGGGAGCTATCTGCCCTGAAAATAAATGTCCTGATTTCTTTCCTCAAACCTCCTTCTCAAGACTTTTCATTGCTGCTTTCTCGTTGCTTTCTTTAAAAACTATTTCAGAAAAGCAAAAGGACACCCAGAATTTTTAGAATTCGATGTCATTTCCTAGCCTTTGAATTTGATCTCCTGGAATGGAAGATCAGAAAGGCTGACAGCTGTCCGCTTATTTCTTTCAAAGACAAAATTACAAGAGAAAAGAAAACAAAAATTACCAAATTCCATTTACATCTAGCATTGGTGTATTTGTGAATTATGAAAGGCAGTAATTTGTATTAACTGGGCCACACAATAGGGTGAAAAGGACCATGTGGAAGAGCTTTCCTGAGCTCAGTGAGATCATAGTAGAGGTCAAGCGGGTCACAGGTTTTAAATCCACATGATTTAGTCTGTGACAAGAGAGTCCTGATCCTAAGGATGAATATCATACTGGGAAAAATGTGCCCTACATAGGAATGAGACAAGGCTAATTCAGTATTAAAGCCAAAACTCAGCAGGTTAAAGGCTGCAAAAGAATTTTCCATATCAGTACGAAATTCCAGTTGTGGAAAATTTTGATTCAGTGACCCATCAATGGTGAACTAAAGTCACAAAAGAATGGAGTGCTAAATTCTATTACTGTCTGAGAGACCCACAAGCAAATGTCCTTACTGGGAACATTACATGTTTCCCTTCAAGCAGATGAGCAGAAAATTTGTATGAAATTTTCAGTGGCTCCTATGGAAATCTAGCTGAGATTTCCAGATCTCTACTTTTCATTTAACTTTCTTCAGCTGCCAAGTAATTCACTTATGGTCAGGTATTATCTTGCCTAAATGTGACACAAAATAATACCTGAAACTAATGTTATTTGACATATATCTGTGCTTTTAAACATAAAATCAGACTACAACATTAATTTAAAAATAATTTATTCTATGCAATAACAATTTGAATTACTGCCTGCAAAAACTGAAATGAGATATTTCACTGATAAACAGGCCAAAAGTTGAACCTATGTGGTAATCAAAAGATATTAATGTTTTCTAGATGGCAATAAATTGCAATACCTTCAGTGACAAGACACTTCTGGAGCATGTGCACTATCTTATCACCCAATCTACTCCAAGTAAGGGCAACACTGAACCCAGACCAGGTTGTGGAGGATTTTTTCCATCATAGTCTAGCTTTGGTTTGTGGTTTTTTTCTCTTTAAGTTGCCTCTCAGTTGGGTAATCGCATCAGTCATATATTTACTTCCTTTAAATCTATAAACAAAGCAAATGGAATAGATTTGCTATATTTCATCCAATGTAATTTATATTTTTTTTCATCAAATGCCCTACGCTGACTTATTGAGCACGTATTTAAATCCTCATATTTCAGATAGGTGGGATTATGAGGACTTCAGGAAATCTACTCATCCAACCTTCTGCTCAAAATAAGGTCAATGCTGAACTCAGATCAGGTTGCTCAGACCTTGTTCTATTAAAGTTCAGTTTGGAGTGGGTTTTTTTCTCTCTCTTGAGGTTAAAGCTCAGTAGATAGTAGGGTGGTAACAATGCATACTGATTTCAAAGTCAGAATTCTATGATGAAAAAATAACTTCCAGGACAGTGAATTGGCTCAGAGCTTCCTTTCTTCTTCTCTGCTCTGGGTTTTTGTTTGTTTGTTTGTTTGTTCTTTTTAACATAAGCAACAAGGACAATAATATGAGGATGATTATATGCTAGAATATAATATATATAATATAAATATATATAAATTTGCTTTTATGCATCTTCAAAAACATGTCAAAGAGAGCTGATTACTTGTTCACAAATTTAGAAGATAAGAAT
>JANHFX010016198.1:54774-71910 GCA_027560015.1 Chloroceryle amazona
TTCAAAAACATGTCAAAGAGAGCTGCTTACTTGTTCACAAATTTGGAAGATAAGACTTTGAACTTAGATTGTCTCATGTATGTTATAGTTAATAGTTTTTAGAGTGAAACAATAGAATAACCCTTAAAATAGATTGAAAAATCCATAAAACAGATTGAAATTCAATTAATATTTTATTTTTAAGATAAACACTTTTCCCCACGTAAATTTTCAACTATGAGCAAAAACCAGGAAGGGACAATGAGAAGTTAAATCCGATAAATCATCTTGAAAATAAATCTAAGATAAATGCAAAGATTCTGTCTTATTCCCCTTCCACAGCTTTCACAGCAGCCCTTTTAGAAATCACTCTAGAGAACCATATGATGAAAGCAACAATGCCCCTCATCCGTAAAAAAAATAAATACTATACCCATCCAGGGGGTTTCCCTGTTTTCTGGAAGAACATTTATTCAACTTAAGAGTTCTAATAATGGTTGGAACAAACTACCTCATGGACAGGTGCTGGGCAAGCACCCCCTGAACTGGAGTGCTGCCAGAACACCTCACTCTTGGCTGGATCTTTCCACAGCAGAAATCTTCCCCGTAATGTTCGAATTTCACTCATCACCCACTTCCCTTTTTTCACCCCTTACTTCTTCCCCTGCCAGTGTTTTCCTTTGCAATGGGGCTTTGTGCAGAGGTTACGCAGAATTCGATATCATTTTTAACTGCTTTCATTCAAACTTTGGGTGAAAAAAAGTAGAGTGTCAGTTTTAAATCCCTAACCAGTAGTAGCGGTAGGGATGAAAATCTTCCAGTGCTGGAAACCCTGGCTGCCTAACACGAAGTCTTTCTTTCAAGGCATGGATTAATCTTTTCTGATTAATTTTGGGTTTCTTCTTTTCCACTCCACAAGCTTAGGATTGCATTTCTTAGCTTCTCTTCCTAGTGCCTTTGAATGCAACTTCATGTTAAACCCTATACTGGAAAGCCCAGGTGATTTTTGGTTGGTTGGTTTTTTGTTGTTGGGTTTGTTTTGGTGGTTGGTTGGTTGGTTCTGGTTTGGTTTGGTTTGATTTTTTGTTTATTTGGTTGGTTGGTTTGGCATTTTGCTTGTCTGGTTGGTTTGGTTTGGTTGTTTGTTTATTTGTTTGGGGTTTTTTTTTGGGGGGGTGTCTGCAACTCCCCCAAAAATTCTTATTTAGAAATAATATTTGAGCAATGACTATACAGAACAACTTGGTTTATATTTCAGCTGTAATCCTTTAAAGGAGCAGTTTCTCAACATTTCTTGCTTTTTAGTAAAGTGTTCCTGATAACTTTAGCTTCAAAATCTTCCCCCAGAACCACATCTATACAGAAATTTGTCAGATGCTTCAAATCCACAGCCTTGCTTCTCAAGAAAGAGCTCTTTGAGAAAGGGTTCCTGCTCCTTGAACTTCAGATTTGGCTCTTAAGCATGATACTAAATTGACTGTGATGTTTCCTAAAGTTCAGCATTAAAGGCTTTGTGCCCAAGGCACTCTTTCAGAGTTCGACTTGGAGCCACAGCCAATGTTTATCCTACAACATCCACAGATTCTGCCTCCCTGATCAGCTGCTCATTTGCCTGAATGAGGTTACTTCAAAGTCTTGATTCGTACTATGATTGCAACTGAGGCTCTACACTTTGAACAGTTCAACTCTAATAAGTTATTTTCCACCAAACTGCAATCCAACACCCGGACCACAGATCAGGGTACAGCAAGACTACAGTCAGCTACATTCTCCAATACAGAACATGGTTTTTTGCAGAACTGTGTTCAGTGCTAATCATGAAACTAGTCTTAATCTGGATGAACAATTTAATACACTGTATTTCAGCTGAATAAAGTACTGCTGAATCCAAAGAGCAGGAATACCTAACGTTCATCACAAGATAGCAATTAGCAATTTCTTGGTTCAGGCAACATATACACAAGGAATAAAACTTCCAGAAATTCTAAAATCACAGAAATGCTGGCATCTTTATTTACAAATGGAAGGAGATCTGTAAATGCAAGAATCCTCCCACATGTAAAGAAATCATACTTTCTACATAAATATATTTTTATCAGTGAAGTAAAGAGGAGATACTGGGCACTCTCATATAGAGTGACAATTGCCTCTAAGGAGAAATGTCAAAAGTAGAAATTCAATGCAGTGTCAACACATGAAAACTAAGAAGGTAAATCTATAGGACTCAAACCAGTATACAGACAAGTCATATGATAAACTAGCTGTAGGGAAGCTCTGGTTTCAAGGTAAAACTCAGAAAGCAGACTCCTGTGTATATATTGCTGCACTATAATTAAACTACTACATGGAAATATAACGCTGTTACCTCAGCATAGCATTAATAATCAGTAAGAACAGGAACTGTTGACTAATACCTAAATTCTTTGAAGTATGTTTCACCTATAGATAGCTGAAATGCTCAAAACACAACAGGAAGAGTTTTTCAAAGCTTTGTGATAAAGCTATTCCACTATTTATTCCATTATTTATTTCTCTCTAATTTTTTCCAGGCCTTTGAGTATATACAGAGCATATCCCTGCTCCTACTTAATTCCTTGAATTAGTCTCACGAGTAATTTGCCAACATTCACTAGGAACAGGTTCACAACAGTTCCCAAGTCAGAACTCTTCTTTGTAGGCACTTTGTAGAGCACTCATCTCTGTAGCGTGCAGCACTTTGCACGAGGTTATAATTGAAACAATAACCACATTACAGTTGGAAGTAGATGCTCAGCTGCACAGTATATGGGCAGGTAAACAAAAAGAGTAGAAAAAAAAAGCAAGCTTACAGTGAAGATTTTATGTATTTGAATTACAACGAGGAAAAAAAACCCAGTGATTTACCTGTGGAGATGAGGGGCTAAAAGTCACATTGCCAACGGATTCTGTGTGTCCTCCTAGTTTATGCAAAAAAGTGCTTGAATGCATTTCGTATATGTAAGCCTAAAAAAGAAGGAGATTGTATCAGTTTAAAGAAATATATCACACTCTAGAAGCAATAAAGATATAGTGTAGGAAGACTAAAGCTTTATTTGCTACGTGATAAATAAAATTTCTACCTCAAAAGAAATAATAAATTCTAAAGCATGCAAAAAAGAGTCAAAGATGTTAATCCAAATTTTATAATTTCAGAAAAAAACCTGAAGTGTTCCATTGTCTTTACTAAATCTCTGCAGTGAAGACTGTGAACGTGGAATTCAGAGCAGAATTTACAACAATGTATTACTCTATGACTTGTGTTTTTTGTTGGCAGTACCCTAAAATGAGTTTAATCATTCTGACCCAAGGCAACTGAGTTTCCCCTAGCAGGCAGCAAACTGTTACAAAACCTATGACATCCCAAAAACTTGTGGACTCGACTCTTCCCAATTTATGAAAAGATTCATGGACCAATGCAGTGAAAGTGAAAAATAAGTGAAAAACTAAGAGAAAAACACTTAATGCCTCACTCAGAAAACAAAGCAACCAACACCAAAGATTCTCTGGTCCAAAACAGCACTGAAGAAACACTGGATAGTCCTGGATGTAAAATATTCCATTCGTGACCATATTCACTGAGAGAAAATCTACTTATTACTCTCTACACTGAGAGTGTACCTACTGAATTACATCCAGTTTATATATCTCACATATTCTGGACCCAGTCCAGGATATGAAATTAAAATTGTCTACTGGCATAAATGAAATACCTAAAACCAGATAGAAACTTAGGTATCCATTTTTAACCTCTGGATCTTGTGTAGCATTCTGCATAGATATTGCTGTACTAATTGGGCAACTATCAGAGTAAAGTGTTAAAATCATTGCATCCTTCTGAAAAGTGATAGAGCAAAACCTTGTTAATTGGAAATTCTGCCTCAAAAAGTAAGACCCTCCTCCCTGTTTTTTAAACATCTCAATATTGCCAAGTAATTAGGCTTAAACAGAGAAGGTTTCAGAGTTCAGCCATAAGAGTACCCTTCAAAATGTCCCTTATTTTACAGGGCCAGTGCATCCATTCAAATCCTTCCATGCTGTCTTTCCATTCTTCACTCTGAGGATATTATACCATGACTCAACTGGTATCAAAATTACCAGATGCTGACATCTATGTGTTATCTCAGCACCCATAACGTTGTGCTTTCTTCTTCATAGTCAAGCTTTGTCACACTGTTTATCACCTGGTCCTAACTTCCTTCTGAGAGCAGAGTGCTAGTAATGACTTTTTTACACCAGCAAGGATGAGGTGTGGAGACCATCACAGTGCCAGCACAGGACAGAGTGGTCATACTCCCATAATTAATGGGAATCTGCAAGACTCAAGAAAATGAGATGCTGTAGGAGTCCATTATCCAGGGATGCTCCAGAGAGAAAAGGAGTGAAGATTGTGTGAGAGGAGAGCAAGAAGCATTACAAGCTGCACTGCAGTCTCCAGAATAGGATGCTCCTTTGTGTCTAACTAAGTGAAGAAAGCCAGCATTCATGACAAGAGATCAGTCTCTGTCAAAGAGGTGTAGGCAGCAGACACCACTATGCTTTGTATCACTCACCATCTTTTCTCTGGCCCCAAATTGCCTTACTGTCACTTCTTCAGGGTTATAGCCCTTCCTCCCTTTCATAGAAGTAGGCACAAAGAAGATGAAAAGTTAAGGACAGCAAGAGTAAAGAGCACAAAATGCTCTGAAACATGGATCTACAAAACCTTCCAACAATTTCAGAGCCAAGAAGAAGCATGGCTCCATGTTTTAACCAAGAGAACATATCGCAGAGAGACACGGTTAGCGAAGCTGAAAATTTTCCATCATAACCCCGTGGCTTACAGAACTTTGCCAAAGTTATCCAACAAAAATTAATTTTACATTCCAAGTTCTCGGTTTAATCTGGGGAGGAGCACACTCATTTTTGGCTTAATCTTTATGTCCCCGTTCCTCTGTAAAATAGATGTGATATCTCACTGTTCTTTTGAAAACAAACCCAAAGTTTGTGAAAACCAGGTATTCTAGTAATTTATACCCTTCTCTACAGTTCCTAAATCAACCATTTGGCTCATACCTTTCCTTCAGAAAATGCTATGAAGTAGTTGTGCCTCTTCAGTAGAACCTAGCAAGTGCATATTGGCTTGTCTAAAAAGATATGTCAGCTAATCACACTGCTCAGCCTAGAAAGCATTCCAACTCTTACCTCCCACCTTTCAAGGAAAGATTCTAAGCCCTGAGCTAGAGGTTAGCCCGGGATGCAGCACTCTTCTGAGTCACCGCGTGTGGAACGGGATTCACTGGGTCAGAGAAAAGTAATGACAAGCAAGGACAGACAAGAAGCCCCAGCTGAAGCATTCATCAGCATGGGAAAGACCTTTACTCAGACCTTCCTACAGAGACTGCTTTTGCATTCAACAGCTGCTAGACAGAACATGGCTAGGAACACAACTTTCCCACTGTACTTTGTTCTACACCACCATCCTAAAGGAACCAGTATTAAGCTTCTTTCTGATACTGTATTTCTAGCCCTATAAATCTTAAATATTCAGGTGGGGGGGTTCAGCTTCAACAGAAGAAGTGGTAGAGTCCCTGACTACATCCCATGTTATTTTGCTGTGGCAGCTACCATCTTCTTTTCCAATAACCGTGCTTTTCAGGAAAATAATTGCAAATATTTTAAATCAGTAATTTGGAGATGTAAGAGAATAAAATGTGTCTAAAGAAAAACCTCACCATAAAGAAGTGTATAAAACATCTCCTGTTAAAGTAGCCAGTGATAGTCTAAGTTCTGAGAATAAAAGTTAACTTGATCCAAGAATGAAAAGAAATTTTTCAGTACTTTTATTTTTAACTTCAGTAGTTAACAAAACAAAGCAAAACAAAACACCACTGAACAAACAAATGGCAAAAATAAATAACCAACAACAAAAAAAGAAACCACCTAAAAAACAACCCCTCAGACAAACAAGGAAAAACCCAACAAAAAGAAAGAAACAAAAAAATAATAAAAAAAACCTCAAAATAATAAAAAACCCAAACAAACAAACAAAAAACCCCAACAAACTTTAACAGACATTACATTCAGGTATTGATACGCAGCAGAATAACTCCTCTATAACCATTCTCCTGCTTTACTCTGACATCTCTACTTTTTCTACATTTGTGATGTCATTCAGTTTGATTTTCTGGTTTATCCTTACAACATTTTTTTAGCATGTTCTGCTCTACAAAAAAAAGGAAGCTAATTATAAATGAAACCATAGCACCAGCCATGGAAGACAAAAAAAAGTGAAAATATTAATTCAATGACAGAGGAAGAACAGATTTTCAGCAAAGCAAATTTAATAAAAAGCAAGCAAAACAGTCTAGGAAGTGCTCAGCAATCCCCAAAATGCATATGTGCATATATTCTGTTATAGGCTTTAGCCAAAATCTATCCCTTTTTTTTCTATTAAGGGCAATTTCTTGTAATAAAAATACTGATTCAGTAGATATTGGTATTTCCTTTCCATTTCTATCCGAGGGTCAGCCAAAAGTAAAATCATTTACCTGTAACAATAGCTAACAAACAAGTTTCCTGCACCCATAACCACATACTTGCTTGTGCTTCCTTTCACTTGAAGTTTGAAGAAAATTTGGAGCAGCCAGTTTTCATTAACCCATGATGTGAGAGGGTATTTAGCACCTTATACATCTATACAAGCTCGTGCTTTAAAATTGTAGCAAAAGACAAGGAAAAAGGGTGAAGGTTTCCTCCTTGAGGGGAAGAATTTTTTTATCCAAATGGAAAACTACTTATTTCTACTGCACTGGTAGAGAAAGTGTGCTAAATAAATTTACTCTTTATCTGCAGTTGCACTATAAATTCTTTCCTCTGTTTTCTTATACCCTGTCTTCGAAGCAAACTTGTTCCCTTCTGTTCCCACTGCTGCCTGGTCCAATCCATGAACTTTGGGGCAAAATTAGGCAAAATTCAGAAATTTTGCACGGATTGGGCAAAGTCATCCCTTTACTGCAACTACTTTTTGGAGTATTTTTAATGAGCTTCAGAAGATGGAAGTGTTAAAGACTCTTAATAGAAAAAAAAAAAAATAATCTTACCCATACTACAGGATATCGTTTGGCTTGCACTCCACCATCCTCTGCCTACACTGGGGCACATCTCCCACTGAACCTCAATCTCAAACTGAAAAAGCACCTGAACTATGTACACTAAAATGAAAAATATCAATTGGCCTAAAGCAGATAGCCAGCATGGATAGTTTCAGCCCAAAATGTTCTCAATTATAAGCAACTGAAACCAGAATTACAATGGAAACTGTTAGAATACTTTAACTACAGGCATCAGTGCCAGATGCACACATAATAAAGCAGGTATCCTAAGCACTGATTAATGCTTTATTATCCTATACACTTGCCACATGTTAGCATAGCAAGTGTATTCCAGGCTGTAACCACCAGGTTTAGTGCAGTACACCCTCTCAGAGTCCCTGCCTCTTCTAATGCCTCTTAGGGAAGTTATCTTTCTGGTAGCTACAAGAACTGCCCAGTACAGTAAGATCCCAGTTTCTGTGTGAGTGCTTTCAACCTATCTACCAAAGGAGTAACAGAGAAAATGAATAATGCTCTTTATTATCAAAATAGTTAACGTTGTCAAGGTCAGGCATCTTTCAAGATGCAGAGCATACTTTTCAAATGTAACTGCCAGTTCTAGCTAACACAATTTGAGTTTTCCTCATTAAGGTGACATAAACAGATCTAAACTTTATCCCATACTTGCCTCTGTAAGTCACCTTTCTTAGAAGCTTCCAAATGATTTTTTTCTTATTATTTTAGTTTCTATTTAGTTCCTAGTTTAGTTTAGTTTAGTTTCTATTAGCCAACTTCAAAGCCTCATGCATATGATTGTTTTGATTTGTCTGCCTGTGGGATTTATGCAGCACCAAACACTGCTCTATTTAGGTTGCTTTTACTTTTATCACACACTTGGTTTGTCAGAGTGCAGAATTATTACTTGAAGATTTTGTTCTAATAAAATTTACCTCACCTCTCATTATGAAGCAGCTTGGTTGGACCACACACACACACAGAGTAAGTAGTATACATATAGAAAACACCCCTGTGAGCATACATCTATACATATCCACTTTTAGCACCTCACTACCTCATGCTTTCCAAAAGGAATCTGGAGTATGCATATCTACTTTGCATTCCCATTTTGCCTACATTCAAATACAGGCTATTTTCTATAAAATTATTTTTCTTTAGCAAAAAGGGTACTTGTATACTTCATACTTCCACTCAGCTTTTACAAGTATTAGCAAAGTTGGAGGTTAACACAGCAACACCCTGCAGACGCATAAAGTTCAGTTTGACAGGCCACTGGAAAAGAGAGTTCTGTAATAATTAACTAAGAACATGTTTACAGCCAGCAGAAAATTCCCCACTACTCTCAGCTGCCAGTCTGGTTTGATGGTGGTCGGGTCTGAGGTGGAGAGGGACAGCAAACTGACCAAGGAGCAAACAAGAGCAGTTAATGTGGTCACGCTCACTTAATTTCATGGTTTATAAAATAATCTACCCAGGCTGATTTTCAATCATCTTCAGAGATGCACCCAAAGAGACAGCAAAGTAGCAGCACAGTGTAAAGTCATGACCATATTAATAAGAAAGGAATAGTTCTCTCTTCCCTCCTAGGATAATAGTCCTAAAAGCCAACCACACTACCTTAGAACCCAAGAAACTGATGCTCAAGGTTAACAGAGAGTTCTGTTCTTCTTTGGAAAGGAATAGATTTTCTCCAGCAATAGATGGCAGAGAAGTTGTCAGTGTCTCTGTCATTTATTCTCTGCCATGGAATTCTTTCTCCCAAGCAATGTAGTCCTGTTTTTCCCACAGCAAACATTACTAATGCTATTTTCTCTGGATTTCTTCTCTTAGAACCGATATTAGTTAACCAGTATGGACATCTAAAATAAAAATTAAGCAATATATAACTGGGATAACTATGACACTGAAAGCCAAAATACCCCAGACAGTGGCTACTACTGCTTTATATAACACATTCTGTCCCACAAGCCCTCTGATATAAAGTGTAGACCGAGACAATAAATACTGGATGGCACGACCATCAGACATTTCTAGAAGTCATTTTCCTATAAAGAAAATATCCATTTTTTCCAAGCAAGTTGACAAAAAAAGTCAACATTACCCAATTTAAACATCAGTGATACCTCCAAGATGCACTCTCGAGAGATAATGAACTAAATGTTCTCAACTATTAGCAAGTCCATTTACATACATCTATAGCAGATGTACATATACCAGACTATCTTTCCCAATCCTCTACCTCCTTCCTCATCTGTAGTCTTGTATCATCCATTCAGTAGTATCTAAAAACTTCTGATGGAATTGTGGTCTCAAAGGGAGAACAACCAAATATGTAATTTTATCAGTCATATTTTGGGGTTCTTGGATTTGTCTTTCACTTTATCTCTACCATTTTATGCAATTTTGGAGCTAATCAGAGAGAGTTTTTAAGTTTATTACACCGCAGACACACAATGCCAGAAGTATTTCATGTAAATAAGATCACAGAAAAGGACTGCAGAAGTAACAAGCTGAGATAGGTCTCATCTAAATTATTCTTTTAAAGAGAAAGGGACAGAAAAATACCCCTGCTAATCTCCTTTTAGAAATCAGAGCTGGGACCCAGAAAGACCAATATGACTAATACCATATTTATGGAAGGCAAGAAACAGGTCACATACTCCTATGACAATGATGACATTAGGAAGTAGTGCGGTGCAAGAACAGATGTACAGAACAAAACTCTGCTGACAACTCAACACCCAAACGTGTTCTCGTGCTTTGCTTCCAGCTCTCTTACCTCTGATTGTGGGGACTGAACACCATCAGGAGTTGCTTCTCCATATCAGCCTCACCTGAAAGGAATTGATCTGCACGATCCAAGACTGCTCTGTGATACAAATCAAAGCCCAGTAAATGTGGAGGACTGGGAGACGTGCTTCAAGAAGGGGAATGCACACTCCTCATAAATGTTAATATTCAGGGATTAACAAGCAGTACACTGGCATCATGGATAAGCAACAAATTGCCTTATCCTGCCTCCTGTTCCATCAGCACTGATGTCCTATGGAGAAGAAAGAAACAGTCTTCCCACCCTCTCTGTTGCATTCACAGTTGGAAGGCATAAATTTAATCGTGGATTTAGAATGTGTTCCAAAGACAGTGTTGTAGGCAAAATTCTCTACTTTGATGGAAGGTGTAAAAAGATGGAAGACAACTTCATGCCTTTCCTATGTATTTTATTGGTGAGGTAGCAACCTGTTATGCTGGAAAGCTTCTGAGCTTACAGCGTGGGTTAGGCAGTGTGAACTGTGAGTCCTGGCTTTGAGATCTGACGTGGACACAGTTTTATTTTAGCAAATTACATTTCAGCGCGGGGGTCAAAATGTTCCACTTAAAGTCTAGAGTTCAAAGGGAGCTAGCGAGACTAAATCTGAAAACAATTAGAGAGACAAATCTTCATTTCTGCATTCCCTACTTCATTTCTGGAAACTTGGAATTTATTCAGAGAGCCCTAAGGTCTTGAAAGACAAAAATGAAGAATTTTATTAGACATGAAGTAAACCAGCTAATTAGAACTACATGGAGCACAGGAGAGTGCACAGAGAGATTAGTTATTTCTATTTTAAAAAGTAGTATTTCACACCCTGCAGATATTTTTGTCCTTTGAAACTAAGATTTCTTTGGTCAACAAATGTTTAGGGAAACATTTTTCATACAGAACCCAGGAAAATGAAAAGCTAAACCAAATTAGAGTATTAGTTCAACATCCTTAATACTAGTGTCTGATGCTCAGAAATCTCAAACTGTCCACTCGTAAAATGGTCAGAAATTAAAATATTATGGGTAGCCAGTCAAGAAAAAGTCAACCTGTGCCACTTGTAACCTTAGGCTATTTAAGATGAAGAGAAAATCTGGTATTAGAAATGTTAATTTTCTGTTTTCTAATCACAATGAATTATGGAAAGGATAATCACAATTAAAACAACCAGGACCTGCTTTGATCAGACTGTCAGGTCCTACACAGGTCTTGACAAAGTTTCTCTTAAAGAAGTTGGAGTAATAATTTAGGGCAACCCTTTCAACCCGTACAGTATGTACAAATCTCACCCTAATACACACAAAAGCAATTCAAATAAAAGCAGGTGGCTCCTTCAGCCACACAGAAGCTATACCAAGCTGTTCTCATATCAAATGTATCACCTACTCTGTAAGTAGAGAACAAGGCAGACAGAATTTGCATATTGTTTGTTTATGGTAATGTATTTTGGGTTTCTGATCCTATGCACTGTAGGAACATGGTTTTGCTTTTGCTATTAATCAACACAGCCAACAGATTCCTCTCTGTTCAGATACTGTGACATATAAAAGGCAGTGTAAGATTAATGTTTCTCAATTATATTCCAGTTCTTTCTCTTTTTGGCTTTAAAATCAATCATATTTGTTAACCACAGGGTGCAAGCATTACACTTGATAAATTAAACTCCAAGATGCAGTTGCTGCTCAGTGGAAAGTTGCATAACTTAGTTCCAGAATTTGTATCCACACTGCTGCATTTTTATGTAGCTTTTTGAATTCCAGTGGACATTTGCTTATAGAATACAATCTGTGGCTTCTTGATACTCTTAAATCTATTCCAGTTGCCTATCAGTCCATCTGTCGGGAGGTTATTAGTTGAACAAAATGAATGGAATATTTAGTGCCATGTTCAATTTTCTTTTTTCAAAAGGAAACACAAAAGTACATCCAGTCTCAACATTTCAAAGAGAAGTCTCCTAAAAATGCCCCCAAACTGTATTTTGTCCTAACAGGACAGTACTAGCAAGAGTGTAAAACTCATCTCAGTTTTCCTGGGGGAACAACAACAACAAGAACAATGAAAGTTTTCTACAGACATACGATGTAAATTATGCAAAATTCCAACCCAGGAGCCACACTAAAAAGTATTGCCTGGCATTGTGCCCACCAGAGGACCACATGCCAACTGGAGCAGGATGCAGTCCAGCTATTCAGCTTCCTATGACGAGCAGCTCTGTGCTGAGAATTCAGAGTAAGGGCAAAATCCTGCTCTATGCCTTTCTTCTCTTGTATCATCAGTAATTCCAAACAATAGCCTTAATGTAAAAAGAAGATGACATAAGATCTTGTAACTGCACCTCTTTTATACTGTTCCAAAGCAACTTTAATTAGTAATCTTAACTAAATATATTTACACCATATATGTTAAGAGCTGAGATCAATATTAGAAGCATTTTGTTTCACAGCCAAAGCAAAATGCCTTTAATTGCAAACTATATTTTGAAATGCAGACTACCAGAAACCTGAAAAATATATTTTATCATGGAAATGTCAAGAACACTTTAGCAATTGCCAAACATCCAGCCAATCTGCCAGTAAAATCTCCAATCTTCACACACGGTTGGAGCCAGTATTTCAAAACTAACCACCCCAGTAAATTCCTCCCCTTCTGAATCTGAAGTTGACCAGAAGCCCTGTGTCATAGTCCTGATGAGTCACCTAGAAAGACCTAGAAGAAAGTTCAACAGCTCTCCTACCCAGCTGTTTTGAAAGGATGTGTTCACAATGAACCCAACCCCAGCCCAGTAATTGTACTGCAAGCCAGTGATCATCTCTCTCTTGGCAAACACCAAGAAAAACATCGTGCCACCAATGTGGCACATGAAGGCTTTTAGAAACAATCTTTTTACAATTACTTTGAGCGCTGAGATTTGGTTGTCGAGGGATTTTTCAGGAAAAATAAAGAACATAGAGATTAGGAATCATAACTGCTACATATAAATGATGTATAATAGATCTCAGTTTTGCACATTAAGCTGGATCCTAGAAACTTGCATTAAAAAAAAGTAGCTCCTATTGTTGAGAAGGAAGATAAACTAACCCATTACTTACATATTTATCATCTGATCCACTGGCTATAAACCGTCCACAAGGAGATACTGCAATTCCACACGGATAGCAACGGCTGCTGTGCCCTTCAAAACGACGTTCACACCTTCAGAGAAATTTCAGTGTAATAGCACCAATTACTGCCATTTGCATTCAATCCTGCTGAAATCTCATCTGGTTTTCTTAGTCTACAAACAATATTAGTGTTTAGAAAGTAGGAGCTGTGATGCCTACCATTAAGCTACCCTGAGTTATCCATCTCAGCAGGGGAAGCATTAAGGGGAGGATGTTGTGAAGCCAGTTGTATAAAGCTCCCTCGAGTAATTTATACCAAATAAAATACAGTATGTGGAATCATAACTTAAATTATTGCTTGATTTTCTTATACTCAAATCTGGATATTTAATCTCTGTTGATCTATTTACATTTCTGCTCCGTGCATTAATTTATTTTGGCTTGTAAATTCAAGAAAGGCAATGTCCAAGTGACGTTCCAAACTGATAAATCCATCTACATTACAACTGTAGATAACTTCTTACTTACCCGTGTTAATACAGTCTAAAGGAAGGGATGTAATTTAATGCAAGGAATTAATTTCTTCTTAATATTGCAAGGTAGCATTGTGGAGTAAGTTTTTGATAGCTGAGCACACTTGGCTGATTTAAAAATAATAATGTTTCTAATGATTAAGATTAAAATATGTCTAAAAAAAAAAAATCCATGGTTTTAAAGAACTGAGATAGCTGTGTAGTCACTCCAAAGCTAAGGATAATAATATTTACAATTAGTTCAGTGTTAAAAGACATTTTAATACAAGTTGCAACCCCATCAGAAGCATCATTTACATATGTATATCTCATTTCAGAGCTTTCTTTTTATACCCGTGAGGTATCATTTAAAAATGGACTTACAATCTGTATTCTTCTTTTGCCTTTATTATGAATGATATCAACCTGGTTTTCTTCTTGCAGAACAAATTCATATACTTCACCATGAAACAGCTGCCACACATTGTTTTTTACATGTGTGCTAGGTCCAGGAAGATATTTGACAGAGTAACGTCTCCTGCCAACACCTCTGATACAGACTTTTTCCTAGACACTCAAATCAGACACTATGCAAATCACAGAATCATAGGATAGAATCATAGAATGCCTTGGGTTGGCAGGGACCTCCAGAGGTATCCAGTCCAACCCCCTGCAGTGAGCAGGGACAGCCTCAACTAGAGCAGGGTGCTCAGAGCCTCATCAAGCCTGACCTTGAATGTCTCCAGGGATGGGGCCTCAACCACCTCCCTGGGCAGCCTGTTCCAGTGCTCCACTACCCACATAGTAAAGAATTTCCTAATGTCCAATCAATATCTATCTGTCTCTTGCTTAAAAACATTTCCCCTTCTCCTATCACTACACGTCCTTGTAAACAGTCCCTCCCCAGCTTTCCTGTGGCCCCCTTCAGGTACTGGAAGGCTGCTATAGGAAGGCTGCTATAAGATCTCTCCAGAGCCTTCTCTTCTCCATCCTGAACAACCCCAACTCTCTCAGGCAGTCCTCATAGCAGAGCTGCTCCAGCCCTCTGCTCATTGTCATGTCCCTCCTCTGGCCCCGCTCCATCAGGTCCATGTCCTTCCTGTGCCGAGGGCTCCCGAGCTGGATGCAGTATTCCAGGTGATGTCTGCCCAGAGCAGAGTGGCAGAATCCCCTCTCTCAATCTACTGGCCATGCTTCTTTTGCTGCAGCCCAGGATGTGATCAGCCTTTTGGGCTGCAAGTGCAATTCAGTTGACTGAACCCATGTGCAGAAGTCAATAAATTTTTACACCAATGTGTAAATGTGCACATGCATGTGCAAGAATGCACTGAATGTGTCGATTTCATTCATGAAGTTGATTTCATTCCCCCAGATGAAACAGGCATACTTAAAAAAAACCCATTACTTTGGGACTGATTTAATAGATACCACTTAGTAAAGCATAAAAAAGACATTTCTGAATGCATGAAAATCAAAAATCATTTTACAGAGCCTAACTCTGAACTTTCACAGGATGTATTTGGCTGAATTTCTGTATAACAAGGCTGCTGGTATCAGTGGACATTCTGAATATATGGTAACCAGACCTTTTGCCTCAGGCTAGTTCTAAAACTGTTGCAAATAACCCCATTTAAGAGAATGCTACAGTTCAAGGAGAAGTAACTTATAGTCAATTACTATGACTAAGATGTAAAAACATTCTTCAGCTTCAGTTTGCATATAGGAATTCAGGAATATTCAGAGACTTTCAATAACCAATGGCCACATTTGGGTCATTTAATAACCTGCCTCTATTCAAGCTTCCTACTGACAGCAAAGGAGAAGAGCTCAGTCTCCTCTCAAATGCAGCATTCTAACAGAGATGACTGTCAAATTTAGGCAGTGGAGGACAAGTCACAGAATACACAGTTGATTTATACTTTCAGAGGACTTTACTTTTTGGAAGGTAACAAAAAAAAATATATATATAAAGGTAGTGTATGCTTCCCATACCACAGCTTTCACAGAATCATAGAAGGATTGATGCTGGAAGGCACCTCTGGAGGTCACCTTGTCCAGGTTCCCTGCTCACCTAGAGTTGGTTGCCCAGGACTGTGTCTAGACAGGTTTTGCACATCTCCAAGGTGTGAAACTCCACAACCTCACTGGGCAAACTGTGACTGCTTAGTCACTAGAAATGTTTTCCAGAATTAGTTATTCCATCAGCTTCCCAGGGATCAAGGTGAATTAGTTATTCCATCAGCTTCCCAGGGATCAAGGTGAATTAGTTATTCCATCAGCTTCCCAGGGATCAAGGTGAGGCTGACCAGTCCATAGTTCCCTAGAATCTGCTTCTTGCCCTTTTTGAAGATAGGAGTGCCATCTACTTTTCTCCAGTCCTCAGACACCTCTCATGATTGTCAGGATCTTTCAAAGATCATTGAGAGTGGCCTTGCAATGAGATCAGCCATCAATGAACTGAAGGCAAGCTTTATGGAAGACAGAGCTAGGATTTTTCATTGGTGCCCAGTGACAGGACAAGAGGAAATGGGCAAAAATTGAAATACAGGAGGCTCTGGCTGAACATCAGGAAACACTTTTTTGCTATGAGGGAGACTGAGCACTGGCAAAGGTTGCCCAGAGAGGTTGTAGAATCTTCCTTCTTGGAGATATTCAAAAGCAATCTGGACAAGGTCATGGAGAACCAGCTGTAGGTAACCCTGCCTGAGCAGGGGAATTAGACAAGATGACCTCCAGAGGTGGCTTCCAACTGCAATCCTTATGTGATTCTGTGATGAAGCAGCAAAGGCGTTATTGTAACTTTGGACAAGTTTTTCTTTCAAGTATCTTAGAAGTAAAAATGAAGTATGATATGTTTCATTTGTCTGCTGTTCCCCTTAGATGTGGAGTTTTAAGATTTTGCCCTCAGTTAGGCTCCTACCAGACATTATTCATTGTGTAGAGGTAGATTTCTCACACAACTCAGCCTCAACCGTGTTTTTTCTTGCCTCTGCCAGAGTTCCAGTGGCACCGTTTGTGAATTCCAGAGTCATCCAAAAAATACAACTCTTCTCAGTGCCTTTTCTGATTGTCACATACGGACAATATTCATAGAAATGGTTCAAGAAAAAAAGTTTCTTTTTATTCTCATATTTGTAAGATACAATGGCATCCTATGAAAGAAATTTCCTCATGAGAAAAATAAATAAAATTCATATATTCTCTGTCCCTCCTGAATATACCTTGAGGATCACCATGCTTTCTTAAGTAGAGCACTAGCCATGAAGACTATTTCTCAGTGTTTAAGACTTCGTTCTCAGTCCCTATAAAAGCTAACTTCCTTAGTGAGGTGTTTCTTCTTCAGAGAAGAGTCTCCTAATAAATCACTGCAAACATCTTCCTTTCAAATGAATTTGATTCCTCTGCATCTGTGATCAATAACTCCATTACTCCACCTGTAAGTGGCTGCATGAGAATTAAGAGGATTCCAAGGCTTTCCCTGTCCTATAAAGGACAGTGCCACATTTCCCTGTGCTAGTATGGCTAGTAATAACTAACATCCTGGATTCGATTTTCTTCATTGTTTCCCCATTCAAATTGTCCATAATAATCAGGATGCATGCTCTACTACAAGTATAGCTGCTTCTCCAACTCCTCAA
>JANHFX010016199.1:7967-38044 GCA_027560015.1 Chloroceryle amazona
TTTTTTTTGTAGATTCAATAACCATATAGGCCTCTTTTATTTTTTTTTTCTTTTTTGTCACCCCTTTTTTTTTTTTTTTTTTTTTTTTTTTGTTTGTGGGTTGTTTGTTTGTTTTGGGGTTTTTTTTTGAGTAAATAAGGAAGTTAAAATGTATTGGGAAGATATATTCTATAACAACTGTATTTAGTAAATGAGTGTCCAGGAATATTAATGCAGTAAAGTTGTAAGCGTCTCTGCTAAGATAGCTGTACTCATCATACCTTTACTAAGAGCTCTTGCATAGGTAAGTAAATGGTGTATTTGTTTTTCCAGCCTACTCTCATCAGAAATGAGTTAAATGCACACAGAATGATCCTAGATCACTGCTATTTAATGCTTGGTAGGTTTTACAACTGTGTATTCATCTTGCCTGTCTGAGGGTCTCTATTCAGTCTGATTTTCTGTTGACTGGAGTCTCACTTAATGCACTTTACCACCTCTCTAGAACTGCTTAAAATAAAGTTGATATTGCAGTAGGCTGATGATGCTTTAATGTGCTGGATAGAAACTTAGCAGCAGCTCCACGAGGGAATGTGGGTTCAGACACTGTTGTAAAACCTGTGCTAGATCATTGGGATTTCCAACCCAGCAGGTACAGGTTAAAATCATAGTACAGCATGCTGTTTTCTTCTCCTGCTGTTGTCACATGACATGGAGAGAAAACAAGCTCAGTGGAGACAGACAGGTCCGTGTAGATAGGTTGAACCTCCTGGGCACAAATAGCATACTCCACTCTTCAATGCTTTCCCTGTTTCTCCTTCTTTTCCTTGGAAGTTTACAGGCACCTTTGGCATATAGTATGCCTGAAAGAAGAGGGTAGATAAGGACTGGAGGGAGAAGGCAACTCAAACCATGGGCAGCCTGGATTTGGCAGACAATCCAACCCACTAGCTTCCAACTATTTCTAGTAGGGCGGTGTTTGTTTTTGTAGTCAAAAGAAAATCAAAGCAGAGATTTTGGGGAATTCCTAAAAACTGCCAACAGCACAAGCTCTCTGACACGTATGCTTTGGGATATGCAAGCTGTTGGCAAAAGGAAAAACAGTCCAGCCTATAAAAGGCTGATGGTGGATTGGTACGAGATTGAGTTATGCCTGAACTGTTATACATTTGAAGGTGGCATGTCAGTTGTTGAAGAATTCAAAATGTACTTGGTCTGATCTGAATATGAGGGCTTGGGTAGATGCAGGTTATTCTGGACCCTCTCTGGAACCACTGGCAGTGCTTCAGGAACTGAGATCAATACTGTATTGTTCTAGGTAGGCTTTTTCCCTTTTTTTTTGGTGTTTTTTGTTTGGGGATTTTTTGTTGTTAGTTGGTTGGTTTTGTTGTTGTTCTTTGGGGTTTTATTCTTACTATTCTTTCTTTTTTTAAAAAAAATTTCTTTCTCTTTCCTTTTTTCTATTTTTTCATTTTTCTTCTTTCTTTCATGTTTACATTTATTGTATATTGTCATAGGGGATCTCCAGGGGAAAAAAGAATGCATACAACTTAGCTAAAGAGTAAAGCTCTCAATCTGCAGCTATAATATACTTATTCTCTGGAGGCTGGGATACCTGTGTGATATTGACCAGCACTGGAATATGAATAATAACATTGCGAAGTGAGGATGGAAAGAATGTAATTAAGAATTGCATGTTGTGCATAAAAGCTATGTACTGGTATTGCTCATGGCATAAAACAATTTAAACATACGATTTCTTTGCAGAATAGTAAGAATCTAAGCCTAAAATACTAATAAAATACATGTGGTTTAAGAATAACAGTAAGAGGATTTTTGGAACAGATGAATGTTATGTTTTATGTAGGCTAATAAAATATTATGGACTGGATATATTTCTAAAACTGCTACTAAGGGGGATTGCTAACAGGGTGTAGAACCGTGAAATTTCATTCACTCTAGTTCAAGAAATTTTAATATGAAGTGGCCCTTCTCTTTCTCATTAATGGCTTTTTGATGTCCTGCCTAAAATCTGTGTTGGTGGGTTTTCATTGTAATACTCAATAGGCAGGCATCCACATTGTGTAATAAACCAGTGTGTTAATTTGCTGTTGTGTTCTCTACTGAAACTGTACAGGAATAGGGGCTGAGCACTGAAGCTGGAGGCTACAGATTGAACTTCTGTCAGTTTTTTGTTACCCAGAGAATATGATTTAAATATTTCAAATAAGCATTTTTTGTTTTGGCAGGCTGTGGTTGTGTGTATATGTTTTATTTTTGGTTTTATAATTGCCTTTAAATTGGCAACAGCTATTCAGGCAGGAGAAGTATCTTCAACAGTTGTCAACCTGAATTCCTTGTTCTCAGGATGTTACCCCATCTCTGAGATCCTTGATGAATATCCTTCATGGTTACTTTGTTGTCCTGCTTTATTGCTTAGCTTGTTGGGTTTTTTTAAATGTTTATTGTTAACCTGTTGCTTTTGGTAGGTCTTCAAATGAATTTTGTTCTCCAAGAACTTGGTTGTGGAATTCTGGTTTCAAAGGAACAGTTTTTCCACTAAAAAGATGTCAGGAAAACTTGAGTTATTTATAGAAACTCCAGGAAGGAAAAGTAGTAAATGATACATGAGGAGCAAGGTTGAATATGCAGAATATAAAAAAAATAAAAAATGTGTACAGGGAATCTACGGTCAACCAAGGGTCATTGGGGTTGTTGGAAAACCTGAATGGGGTTATTAATGAATAAGTTTAACATTGCTAAAAGCTGAAATGGGTTGTTTATGAACAAGTGATATTTGTTCAGAAAGCACCTGAAGATTCCATGCTAGAGACTATGATAGTTTCTTTTGTGAGGAAGTAAAGCAAGGGTTATGATACATTAGACCTGGGGAAATTAAAACACCAGCTAAACTTCATTCACAAGATTTCAAAATAAGTTAAGACAGGAAATTGGAAACATGATGGCAGAATATAGAGGAAAGTAATGTAGAGACAGATGAATAGTGTTCCTTGCAGCCTGCATTGCTGGAGCTGTGGTGTGGTAGCAACGTTGTCATAGCAATACCTTATTTTTAAGAAGATGGAGATTAAGTTTGCAAACACTTCATCAGTTGTTGGGTATTGCAGCCTTTATATATATGTTACTTGGTAAAAGAATATACAGCCATAGTAATTCAGCAGTTTGAAAATAGGCCTAAGGGATTTGGAAACAGAAACTGCAGTGAAAAATTACAATGAAGCTAGTATTTACGTATCAACTAAAATCCATGAGAATATACCCTAAAGTGTTGAGGGGTTTTGTTGTTGTTTGTTTTCCCAGTAAACAGGTCTGCTTAAGTATTGGGAGAAGTTTTACAGCTGAAATATATGGCTTCCAAGAAGTACAGTTGTTTCTGTGTTGGGTGGGTTTCACATAAAGTTCAATTGTCTAAATTCATTTCATTTTATCTTCCACCCACTTGCTGTGAAAACTCTAATGGAAAGATGCTGGTATAAGACCATTTGTTGAATGGGGAAAATTTTATCTGACTATCTGGACTAATTTGCAGCAAGGACACTGTAAATACATCAGGAAAAAAGGGCTTTGTAACTTGCTTTGAAAAGAACCAGAACCATAACTGTAAATATTGCAACTAGATATTATAGCTCGAATCTCAGACTTGAAGCAGAAATTATTCATAGGGAGTCTGCAGAGCAATGTATGCATGTACATTTTGTTACAGCAAGGGACTGTAGGCAGATAGTAATGGGGATTTCTGTTGGTAAAGAACTTGAGTCAGCATATATTTTAAATACACAGAGAATGTGCACTTAGAAACTGGAGTAAGTGGTCAGCACTTTACCCAAAGAGCACATTCTCATTTTTCTTTTTCTGCAGTAATCCAGTTTAATTAAGAAGATGTTGGGTTTTATCTTATGTCTGATTCTGCCCTCCCCCCCCCCCCCCAAGTGAGGCATTTTAATGATACTTAGACAGCAAATTAAAAGTTCATTTTTTTCCCCATTTCTGTCCAACTGGCACTGCAGACAGATGGAAAGACATGTCTAATAGAATGGATCAGTGTATCTCTGTAACTTGAATCAAAACAGCTGAGTGAAACTAAAGACTCTGGCTTTGCTCCCCTTGTTCTCATCCTAGCCTAAGGGAGACCTAAAGATCAAAGCTTACCTTGTCAACAGGTATAAAGATGATGTATTGCCTTGCTGCAATATTCTCCCAATCTGATTTACGCTGCATGGAGCACAGACCTAGCTGAATGGTAGATCTTAAATAAAGTGTTTTTAACTATTTTAATTACCGAGGAAGAACTTTGGAAAAAAAAAAACAGCTAGCTGTTTTTTTTTTTGGCTTGTCGTTCTCATGCCTTAAGTCATGTCAAAATGCATTGGGACTACCTTTTCTTGTAAGGTAGAGATATGAATCAAACTGAATGTTTTGTCATACCATTTTCCCCCTAGTAGCTGAGGATGTCCTTTGATAGAATTTCACTAACTTAAAAGAGGACTTCTTTTAAGCCTTCTTCAAAAAGTGTAACTATTGGACTTCTTCAAAAGTCCCATATTTTCAACAGATAAGCCCTCCTCTAGGGTGGCTTTCTTTGGTATTTTCTTTAAAACTGAACCTAGTAATCATTAGCCATGAGTTACAGAAAACAGCAATGCCCATTTTGTGGGACACAGGTTTATCAGCAATCATTTCTATCTTGGGATGGGGAGAGAAGCACTAGCAAACAGCACTTTTCACAAAGCCTTCAGAATGCAGGCTTATTGTTTCTTTGGAGGTAGAAGCAGGATTAGATATAACTGTGTCCCAGGTACAAATATGTTATGGGAATTATAGCTCAAGAGCCTCCTACTACTCACATTTCCTTGAAAAAGCTATAACTGGAGCCTGTAAGATTGTGACCCAGCTAAAAGTAGAAGGGAGATCTGATTGTTGTAAAGACATAGCCCAGCCGAGTGGCTGGAAGGAGAGCAGGAGGTCCTTCAACTCCAGTTTTCATGAGAGTTTTAATGAATTTTCATTACATGAGCAATGCACATACAAACTGATGTACAGTTTGGTGTTTTTTTTCCTTTCTTCATCTATAGAGAAAATGAGGCACTGAGTAAGATTTCCTTCTCCAAAAAAAACCCCACAGTTTTTGATGGATAATGGCTTTGCTCACAGGCATGCAATGATTCCCTCTTAGAAGTACAATTTATATGATATTACCACCTATGTGTCTTGTTCTCTCAGCTATTTTGCAGTACTTTCCCCCAGACAGTCCCACTAAATATTAAATATCTTTGTTCATGTGTCAAGGACCTAGTTTTCAGTTTCCTTTGAATACAGGTTTCCAAGGGAAGACACTTTCCACTCAAGCACCAGAATAAAGTACAGAGTAAAAGCGTTTCAGTATTGTACAAAACACTTCAGGCAGATGTTGCCATTGTGACACTTCAAGAAAAAAAATCACAGTGGGCATCTGGTGGTCTGCATGCTCATCCTGCTGAAACCTTTAAGGATCTGGTGAGTTACTCTGGTGCTTAAACAGAAAGGAAAATTAGATTCAGATTATTTATGCAGGGCTCTTTTGGAAACTCTACCATGGCCAAAAGTGCATTAGAAACTTCATAACTACAGATACAAGGTGCCCTCCTGAACCTGCTTCTTGTTAACAGAGAAGGACTTGTAGGAGATATAACAGTCGAAGGTCATCTTTGGCTTAGTGATATGAAAGAATAGTTTTCGATTCTCGGAGAAGTGAGGAAGGGGGTCAGTAGAACTGCCACCTTGGACTTCTGTAGAGTAGACTATGGCCTGTTCAGGAGACTGATTGGCAGTGTCCCTTGGAAGGCCGTCCTGAAGGACAAAGGAGCACAGGAAGGCTGGGCACTCTTCAAGAAGGAAATCTTAACAGCACAGGAACAGGCCATCCCCATGTTCTGAACGACAAGCCAGTGGGGAAGAAGAGCAGCCTGGATGAACAGAGAGATTTGTCTGGAACTCAGGAACAAAGGGAGAGTTTATGGCCCTTGGAAAGGGGGGAGGGCCAATTAGTAGGACTCCAAAGACACAGTGAAGCTCTACAGAGAGAAAATCAGAAGAACCAAAGCCCAACTAGAATTCAATATAGCTGTGGCCGTAAAAGACAATTAAAAAAAATGTTTCTATGAACACATTAACAACAAAAGGAGGCCTAGGGAGAATCTTCATCCATTAGTGGCTGCAGGGAGAAACATAGTGACCAAGAAGGAGGAAAAGAGGCTGCCTTCTTTGCTTCAGACTTTAATAGCAGGACTAGTTTGCTGGGTAGCCAGCCCCTCAAGCTGGAAGACAGGGATGGGGAACAGAAAGAAGGAGGCCTCCATAGTTCAAGAGGAAATAGTTAGTGACCTGCTGCACCAGCTGGACATATAAAAGTCTATGGGCCCAGATGGGCGTGCTGAAGGAGCTGGCAGATGTGCTCACCAAGCCACTCCTCATGATTTACCAGCACTCCTGCCTACCTGGGGGAGGTCCCAATGGATTGGAGGTTAGCAAATGTGATGCCCATCTACAAGAAGGGCTGGAAGGAGGATACAGGGAACTAAAGACCTGTCAGTCTGACTTTGGTGACAGTGAAGGTCATGGAACAAATCATCTTGAGTGCCATAACATGCCATTTACAGGACAACCAGGTGATCAGACCCAGTCAGCATGGGTTCATGAAGGGCAGGTCCTGCTTAACAAAGCTAATCTCCTTCTATGACAGTGTGACCTGCTTAGTGGATGAGGGACTGGCTGTGGATGTTGTTTTACTTTGGAGTTCAGCAAAGCCTTTGATACTGTTCCCCCCAGCAGCTGCATTAAAAAAAAAATGGCTGCCCCAGGCCTGAACAGACACACACTCTGGTGGATAAAACACTGGCTGGATGACGAGGCCCAGAGAGTGGTGGTGGAGTTAAATCCAGTTAGTGGCTGGTCACAAGTGGCGTTCCCCAGTGCTCTGGCCACTCCTGTTTAATATCTTTATTAATGATCTCAATGGGGAGATTTAGAGCACCCTCAGTAAATTTGTAGATGACACCAAATTAGTGTTGATCTGCTTGAGGGTGGGAAGGCTCTTCAGAAGCACCTGGACAGGCTGGATTGATGGTCTGAGGCCAATCATATGATCATATGGGGCTTCTACAAGCCCAAGTTCCCAGTCCTGCACTTGGGCCACAATAACCCCAGGCAATGCTGCAGGCTTGGGGCTCAGTGGCTGGAAATCTGCTCAGCAGAAAGAGACCTGGGGGTGTTGATAGACACCTGGCTGAACATGAGCCAGAGGTGTGCCAAGGTGGCCAACACTATCCTGGTCTGCATCAGGAAGGGTGCAGCCAGCAGGAGTAGAAAAGTGATTGTTCCATCTACTCAGCACTGGTGAGGCTGTACCTTGAGTACTGTGTTCGGTTTTGGGCACCACAGTATAAGACATTGAGCTGCAGCTGCTTCAGAGAAGGGCAATGAAGCTGGTGAAGGGTCATGAGAATAAGTGCGATAAGGAGCAGCTGAGGGAGCTGCAGTTGTTTAGTCAGAAGAAAAAGAGAATGAGTACAATTACCAGAGAGGAGGTTGTGGACAGGTGGATGTTGGTCTCTTCTCACAAGTCCCAACTGATAGGACAAGAGGAAATAGCATCAAGTTATGCCAGCAGAGGTTTAGGTTGGGCAAACTTCTGTGTAAAAAGGGTTATCAAAGACTGGAACAGGCTGCCTAGAGAAGTGCTTGAATCGCCATCCCTGGATATATTTAAAAGCCATGGAGATACGGTGCTTACGATTATGGTGTAATAGTGGCCCTGGTAGAGTTAGATGATGGTTAGACTTGATGACCTTAAAAGTCTTTTTCAGCCACAGAAATTCTGTGATTCCATGATTTATGATTTATTGTAGTACAGTGATATGACTGCAATATGGCCTTTATGAGTAATGTGGAGTGTTTGTGAGGGGGGGGGGGAACCAAAACACAGTTGCTTTCTGAAGCTTCACTTTGAATGCCTCAGAGACCAGAATATTTAAAAAATAAAAATTTCAAAAGTAATGCTGTAACTTGTTCTGTAGATGTGAACTTACTGGTGGATTTGGGAATGCCCAAATGCTGGGAATCCTCATGTTTCCTGAATGCTGACAGGTACAGATCTAATGCAAACCTCCTGTAATGGTAGAATACATCCCAAATGCTGCTGTGCACCAAAGTGCTGTGAAATCTCTGTGGCTGGATGGCTTTACCAGATGCCTGGAAGTGGCACAGGCAATGGCACCGGTCCATGACAATTTCACTAATACCACCTTGCGTCCCATTGGGGAGGGGAGCATGGTGTCTTGGGTTAATTGCTGTGAAACCTCATGACCTGGACCAAATGTGCAGGACACAGTTCTGAAAGTTGAATTGATTCTTAAGATCGCAGACGTCCTTGGCTCACCACATTAAATATGGGTATAAATTACGTCATGAAATCCTATAGTTATTCATTCTAGAGCTGATAAAATGCTTTGATGTTCTTGGATTAGATGGTGAAGAAGCCCTAACTCATCTGGCAATATCCCACAGAGGGTAGATGCATGCATATAGTATGAATACAAATTCTCTTTGAGGCCTTGCAGGGAAACAGGGTTTACATACAGATCTGACAAACTATTTTGGGTTTCTGTAGGAGGATCTGGAAAGTGGAGCGTGCAACAGAAAGACTGTATGTGGAGTGTTGCTTTGAAAATTGCAGGTAAAAACCTGCATGTGCTTTTAAGAAGAACGAGTAAAATGCCATTTTGTACATGGTGGAAACAGGCAGAGGAAACTCATGGCCCTGAGCATGGACTTTGTAATGGCTGTGTTTGAAGGTACCGTGAAGTGAGTGGAACTCAAATGCCAGTCATTTGTCCTGAGTCTGAGGGAACTGGAACAGAGCCCTGGTCTGTGCCCTGTCCTGCACTCTGTGCATTGTGCATTTCTTGTGTCTATAAATTGCTCATATGCAAGAGGGGCAATATATTTATAACACAGATAAATCAACATTTATTTATTTATAGCCACAGGCTTATCTGAATGCTGACAGTTGAGGGATTCTGTGTGAAGGAGCACTAGTCAATAAGTTTATTCTCTTCTAGATAACAGCAGCAATAACAAGCCCACCATGAATTTTATTAAGCCACATTAATTTTCTGTCTGTTCTGGGAGCTATGGGGTTTTTGTGGGTTGTTTTTGTTGTTTTGTGGGGCTTTTTTGGTTTTGTTTTGTTAACTCTTTTTCTTGTAATGATTTCTGTCTCACATTCAAAATGAGAGAGATAATTTCATCTTCTGTAATGACAAATAAATACAGTTTGAAAGATCATAGTCTGGATGTAATAGCCAGATTCTTGGAATTTATTAACTCAGGAACTGAGTCATACAAAACAGATCTCTTTCTTCACCAACAGACCCTCCAGCATTCTTAATATTTTCACTGGCCAGATCATATTGTTTTCATTGGTGTTTATATCAGAGTAGATACCCCTGATCTCAGCTGAGGCTTTCTTCTAGGGTAAACTCTTGTCCTTCTAGAGCACTACATCATATCTGTGTGTGCGTGGTTTTCTTTTGATGGTGTTTTGTTGCTGGTTTTGACCTGTCCTCTTCAGTTTTGAGGTTTCGTTGCTTTTTAAAACATTCCAATAGATGTGTATGCAACAACACCTCAAACTTGTTGAGGGGAGAGTGATTTATGGTGTAATCTTGGACCAGCATCTCAAGAAAGCTCTGGCTTAAATCTAGATCAGTTCTATGCAGATTTGTAAGGAGTCTTCCCATGCCAGAGAAGGACAGATGTTAGCTGTGGAGTTTATCCTGTTTTTTTAAGTAGTCTTTTAGAAAGAGTGGGTCAAAAATAAGGAGGAAGAATTTCAGTTTCACAGTTCTGTAGAAAACAACAAATAAAATAGAACTTTGATGTATACATAGTATTTCTGAGATGTGCTAGAGAAACAGCATGTATAACTCCAGCTTTTCCAGTGATGGAATCATCTTCACCAGAAGCTTTGATTTGTTGTAGTCCAGAGCTAACAAACATGTATTTGAGTCCTCTCCTTTGTCTCTCTGGAGGGGGATCACCTAGAACAGTTAGGACATTGAAAGGCATCATCTCCATTGCAGTATTCACTGTATATAAGATAAGTGAAAGGGAAAAATACAAAGCAAAACTGTTAGTAGCACTGGTCAGAGATATGCAGCAGGCTGGTGGTGAAGTCTTGGTTCATTTGCAATTGCCTTTGATATCAAAATAATGGACCGTGTGTTTTTCTTAAAATTACATTGACATTTAGTAATATTGTTAAAGTTTTTTTTTTGTTTTATCTCAAACTGGACGTTATATGTAGTCTCTATGGCTTTTATTGGGCAATAATTCTTTCTGATTAGCTCCATAAATAAAATACCATGTTTTGAATGACATAGAGGTATATACCTATGCTTTTTGAAAAATGTACTTAATTTTCATATTCTGCTTCTACAAAGTGTGTCAGTTCTTTCTGTGAACACTTATCACTCTAAAGGTTGACTTCCTAGGTCTTGTGGTGAGGCAGAAGGTGGGTGCAAAACAAGTCAAAGGCTCTTTGCTGAAAAAAATGTCACTTGGTAGGGCTGTATTTGTATAGAGTTAACTTAATTCTCTCTGGGGCTGAGGAATTGTAAGCATGGGAGAAAATTGTTTATTATAGGAAATAACGATCAAAATGTAGACTTCTAGTAACAAAACATGTAAAAAGGTACATCCAGAACCTGGTAATTATAGTATTGACTGTTCCATTGTAAACCTAGCAGAGACAAAAGCAGGACAGTTTTGTTTCATTGGTATTTAGATGCAAGGAGTGTCACGTTGCACTGCATGGTAGGGGCTATTTATGTGTTGTGAGAATTAGTGGTTTGGATGGAGTGGCAAAAAAGTGCCAGACAATCCAGGTTTGCACAGAACAAAGTGCAAAATAATGTTTCTTCCTCTTATCAGCTAAAACCTAAAAAGAACCAGCATTTATCCCAGGTTGTTTGTTTATATCTGGGAGGGTTTGCTGTCTACTCCCCAGCTCCCTCTGGGCTAACTCCTGGACTGCTTGAAATCATTTAGGGGATGTGCAATGACAGAGCTCCCAGATGAAAAGGGAAAACTTTAAATGAGTATGTGTTAGCAATGTAAAGAGACGTCAAGCAGGGATATTTGTGCCAATGTATATACTTCAATGCATCGTGCTTTTAAAAACATTTACTTAGTGATTGAATGTTTAAATACAGTGTACTTTTTTCCTCTCATCTCTTGAAGATCTTTACATGCTCTTCATTTAATAGAAAGTCTTGACAACTTACCTAAATACTTTGGGGATGTGCTCATCTAAGCATAAATTCTGGGTAAAAGTAGTATAAAAGCTAGCTGCAAAATGGCTAGTTACTTAAGAATGTGATGCTGCAGGTGCCAACATCTAAGGTTACAGAAAATTAACCAGTGGGTAAGAGCAGGGTCAGCACTTATTTCAGGATATTTTTCATTGCTTACTATTTTGAATGTCCTGAATTCTTGTATGAGGAGGAAAGTCAGCTTCCAAATGTAAACAGGGCAAGACAGAAAATGCATTTTTTAGATTACTAATTATCTGAGTCAGTGTAGTATCCGAGTCCAGAACAGTCAAAAGCAAGTCAACCCTGCCTTTTAGTTCAGCAAGATCACACAAACACCCCCCAAAAAAAAAGGAAGAGGAAGAGAATCTTGACTAAACTGCATTGATGGTGGTAGAAAATAAATAGTGATTGCTCATTTGACACAGTAGTCCATATTCGGTCAAGAAAGAAAGCCAGGTAAATAAGATGCATTTAATTCTTATTTGGCATGCATTCCCCCTCTGTAAATTTAAAAGCAAGATAAGCTACAAGTATTTTAAAGATAATAAAAGGATTTTTATTTTGTCAGGAAAAAACCTAATCATTCTGTAATGTCTGCAGATGACTAATTGCATTGTATTCCTGGAGGAACTGAGTTACTCATCTGCTTTAAAACTGGAAAGATAATAAAGCCATTTAATGTTGTAAAACTTAAACTCTGAACAGTATCTTTACCTACGATTGCTTCAAAGTTCTAGAAGCCTCAAAATAGACACCTCTCAGGGCTATCAGATTTTATGGTGATTGTTGTATGTAAAAAAAAAAAAACCAAAACCAACAAACAACAAAAACTGAACCCCCAACAAACACCAAACAAACAAACAACCAACCACTGAAACACCTTTTCCCCGAATGACACTGTGAAACAACACTTCTGAGATGTAACACAGACGAATATTTATCTCTCTGCCATTTGTTCCCTGCATTAATCTTCGGGTCTTTTAATAAAGGTGGGGAACAAAGG
Organism: Chloroceryle amazona; assembly: GCA_027560015.1. Classification (NCBI taxonomy): domain Eukaryota; kingdom Metazoa; phylum Chordata; class Aves; order Coraciiformes; family Cerylidae; genus Chloroceryle; species Chloroceryle amazona. The sequence continues at coordinate 20,322 of JANHFX010016199.1, forward strand.
GTCGGGATGACTCAAAAGAATGGTAATGGGATACACAGATCTTTTCACCTACAGGTCATTAGATCAAGTCGAGCAGGGATGAATGTTGCCTTGAAGCTTTTCCACTCCTTTATTACTCTGTGGCTCTAAGGGATATAAAGTGAAGGATCTATTTTTGCTTTCTAGTAAACTGGTGACCAGTGCTGGAAAAAGCTACTGCCCCTCTGATCCAGGTCAGCGGTGAGGGTAGAGGTATGGGATTTGCCTTCCACGTCTAACTGCTCTGATGAGTGACTGAAGCATGCTGATGAGAGTAGCAATGGAACTTGCTTTATAGCTGCCTCAACTGCACTGGTTTTCCTCTTGACCTGTGAAATATGTTAGTTCAGCCCCTCAGCTCAGTAGTGACATAGTGGAGGGGAGAAGAAATAAAAATGTTAAGTGGGATGTGTCTGGATCCCAACTGACAAGAAAAAAGGTGTAAAAATAAATGAGCTATCTCTAGCACTTGGTTGTGGGAAATCCTCACAAACATAGATCTGTGAGTAGAGGCAGCCTGTGAGAATAGGGTAGTAAAATCAATGTACAATTAGGTTGCCCTGTAATTTGCAAGACTACAAAAATGGCTAGACTCTTGTATAACCTGATTTAGAGGAATAAATTCAACACAAGACTTTCTGGCTCCTGTAAACTCAAATGAAATAATGGACATGACTTTCAGCTATAACTGAGCATCTAATACTTGGTTTATAAATGTTTGGAAGTATGTAGGCTTTTGTGTACATGTGTAAGGGGTTTCTTGTCTCCTCCTGTTTTTAAAGGACCCCAAAATATACTCTACAGCTATTGAATAAAATAATTCAAGAACAAATATAGAATTAGGAAAAGGATTTATTATATCAAGAAACAAAATTGATTGTTTTGCATATTCTTTTTATAGGAATGTCATACTGTATCCTGAAAAAAAAGTCATGTGTTTTTCCTGCACTTTTTCCTCTTTACTTTGGAAATGGATAATTGTATGTTCAGCTGCCCTTGGCTCATCAGGGAACAAACAGCATGTAGTTCAACTTCTGTCCACTGCAGTGAGGTCCATCCCCTTTTGATTTATCTGTTACCATCTCATCTCTCTCACTAAAACCAGCATAGTAATACAAATGTAAATAATTTGGGCACAGGGCTGACATACTTGTGTTTTATTTGTATTGGTCAGATGAATACTTTAAATGAAACTTTATTCTGCATGTGTTAACAAAGAAACTAAACCAAACTTTTGCAGGAGAAAGAAAAAGCCCTCACTTACTTCTTTTATTTCATCCATTGGTATGTCTAAAACTCCAAGGAATTCAGAACTGAATGTGAATTTTATGTTAAAAGACCTTAAGCACCTCTCAGCTTTCAGATGCTTGCAGAATGATACAGTAATTGAATTACAAAAACATTTGTAGTTTTTTGTTGTGTTTTTTTAATTATTATTTATTATTATTATTTAAATGATTTCATTACATGTGAGTGCGTGTGCCAAACCAAGGTCTGTTTGGTGCAGGATCCTGTCTCATAGAGATGAAGGTGGATGCTTAGGGAAGAATATAGGAAAAGGTTAGGCAGGCGATATTCCCATTGAGCCACAAACTTCCTGAATCAGAGGATAGTCTCTAGGTATTTAACAGCCTTTAATGCATTTTTCTTCCTCAATCTTGTCAGTTTCTACTTGAGACCATGTAAGCTTTTAATGCATCTCAGCATCCTGGGACATGGTGCATCACAGTAGAACCACACATTGTGGGTAGGACCTGCACCAACCCCCAGCTATGAGCACCTTCACTTGGTGTTAACTGGCTCTTGTGTTAGAAGAGGCAGGGAACAATCAATTATGGGGCCATCCCCTTCATGTGCTGTGGGATATGTACAGACTTCAGTTATAAATTCCTCTCAGATGTTTGGGGTTTTTTTTTGCCAGATTGACCCCTGGACTTGCTCTTTTGCTTCTGTTTCTCATGTAGCACTTTGATTTGCCTGTTGTTCTCTCAAAAATTTTCTCAGGTTTTAATAAAATTGAGCCTTGTTGTTAAGTCTTTTTAAGCTGTTATTTTAAACAGGAGGCCTGCCAACAAACAGCCCAAAGCTTGTGACCTAGGATTCCCCAAAGGACTTATTTAATGGAGGGTTTGCATGTACTTATTTCTGCCTAAATACTGCCTAATATTTTGTAAACACCTTCCATGAAAAATAACTATTTTTTTAGATGCTTAAAAATTACTCTAAGAGATTTTAGATAGGGCAGACATGAAAAAATGCCTCTTGGGACAGTTCATCATTGTTTTGCTGGTATAGTTTGTACCCGAGGGAGGGAATCTTTTTTTGACAAATGCATTTCCACTGCGGAGTTACCTCGGGGCAGGCAAGGTTGAACAGTGATTCCACTGACTGTAAAATAATTGGTAGGTCCCTTATTACTGGTGACATTACCAAAGCTGCCTGTGTGTTTCGTTGTGTATTTTCAGATAGTCTTCCCCACTGGAAAAGGCTTTTCTACCTTGATAGCTTCTAGTAACATCTATCAGTCCTCATCACCCCTCAAGAAAGGTCCATCTGGTAGTAATGCAGTAATGAAATTTAAGAAGTGAGGGTTGACTCTCACCTTATCTCGGCTGTCCAGCCTGCTCCCTGCAGCCTTCCTTCTGTCTTCCCTCAGGAGGAGGGAAGCGGCACTCAGACACGTGACCTGGAAAACTGAGTCGCAAATAGAACTGGAGATACCCACTTACTGCAGACACTGCTGGTACCTCCTTCAGCACGCACTTGTCTGGCCCTCAAGGACCCCAGATACTAGCTGCCTGGAAGGAAGCAGCTGCTGGAGCCTGGTTTGAATTGTCCTTGCAGTGTCCATACCTGACTTGCCATCCGTTTAGTGTTTATTCTGAGAGTGGATTTTTAGTCTCACAGTTAAGGTTGCTAATGATTGATTAATCCAGCTCAGTACGGACAGAGCACACCAGGCAGTTATAAACAAATTGAAACAATTTCTCAGATGCTACCTTTTGTAAAATGTAGTACCTAGGGCACAGATGAACAGCAGTGGCTCCAATTCTAGTCTTGACCCTGAGCTAATTAGGACAGATTCTACTCCTTTCCATGCACTGAGATGAAAAAAAGGATATAGAAAACATTTTCAAAAGAATAGTTTTGCCAGGTGCAGGGGAAGGTTTATGTTAGTGTTGGGTTTTTTATGTTTTGTTTTGTTTAGTTGGTTATTTTTTATTTTAAAGGAAAACTTCTTACAGGACTTTCTGTAAATTTACTGCTCTCTGCAGCCATGAGAGTTTAATCAGAGGTGTGAGTCTGAATACTCGTTCTTGAGAAGAATACATTATGTTTGTCAGTGTGCATGTGTATGATAATGACTTCTGTTCTGAGTTTTTTCAGGCCTGAGTTTTGTTTTTGTTGTTGTGAAGCTTTTTCTATGGAGAAGAAAGAGGGGGTGATGTGATATCCTATGATTTTATAGTCTACCATGTTCTTAAGTGTAATGTGTAGCTGGCTGCAAAACAGAAATGCATACTTATAATTCCTGGATGATTTCTAAGTCAGGAGAATGAGAAGAAATAGAAAGGAAATGAAAAAAAATAAAAAAGGAAATATATTTTATCTCCAATTCAAGATGCACAGCTTTTCACTAGGGTATTGTGGAAGGAAGGGTAAATTCTGCCTGCACAGGAGGCAGAGGTTCCTGACCCTTATATGTTACTGATATATCTTCCCCTTGTACACGTCAACTGCATCTTTATCAGAAGTGATCACTTCCAACACATTTGGACTTCTTCAGCTTGTGCAGAATTCAACCTTCAGTAATACACTGACCATAATAATCACCATTCAAAGATAGTCTTCCTATTAGAGTCCATTGCTGATGATCAACATGAAGCTCTTCTGCATCCTAATCACTAAAATGATAAGATCTTAAGGAATCAGTAGCAAGGAACTGGGAATTGTGCAGAGGCAAGATTTTGCTGTTCTATCATCAGCAAATTTTAATAGAGAACTTCTTAGCAAATAGAAGTCAATTTGCCCTTACAAATGCTTGCATTCATTTATCCAAATGACTTGGAGTTTGCTCTATGAACATCTGGAAGGAAGATGAGGGTGGATGTGGGGAGGAATACATTCAAAAGAAACAATCAACGCTAGAACAGAAATCAGAGCTTTTGCATTTAAAGCAGCTTTTTTTCCTGAATGTGGAAACTGATGCGATTCCAGGCTGCTCAGATTCCAATGTTAACGTGTCTCTGTGGGTTTTGATGACAGTTAACATAAATATTAATGACAATTTCATTAAAACTTGATTTCATACAAAAGTAGATTATTCTTTTTATCCCCTCCCTTGTGCTAACTGTCATTCCCCATTGAATAAATGCAACAGCAAGTAAAATTGCCATGTATGACAACTACTTTATTACGTGCATGGAAAAACAAAACATTTTTCAGATTACAGGCATTTGTATAGGTCAAGAGTAGAGTGAACCCACAACTGATGTAATAACTATCAATTACCATGTAGAACAGGGTGTGTCACAAGAGAAACTGGAGGACGAAGATGAAGGACAACTAGTATAGCAGATGACCAGATTTTAGTAAAAATTTCTTCCTTTCGTTTCCCACTTTTTAAAATATTTATTAGCCTGGGTTTCTTTTTCTCAAATGTGCATTTCATCACACAAAAGTGAAATTAATTTCCAGCTATGTCACTAATATATAGGTTCACAGGATGTTTTTATCTTGTGTATCTTTTTAGTGTTTATGTAGCACTTGTTGATGGGCAAGCTAGTATTCTTCACTTTCTCTAATAGCTTTACTGTAAATGATTCTTCTGCAAAAAACACATAAATACTATGATTCCCAGCACTGTGATGTCATAGCACCTATAAATACTCAAAGTACAGAAATGCATCCTCCTAAACGGAGAGTTTATAGTACTCTTGTGGATACCTTCCAGCCAGAGGATGAGCAGCTCGCAATTCTCTTTTGACAGAATAAATAGGAAATCCATGATTCTGTCAAGTTATGTAGAGAGACCCGGGTACTGAGATCCATATGCCACACTTTGCCTTGTACATGTGTGAAGTGCTATCTGACTTAATTGTTATGCCCTGGGGAATCTTCAAAAGTACTGGTGACAGATACAAGTGATTTTAACAAGACAAATATGTTTCATTATATTTACCAGGTGATTACTGCTGCTTCAAAAGTAGTAATTTATTGTATTTACTCATCTGTGATGCTTCCATGGGAACAGAAGGCAAACTGTATTTTATTTTTTTTTATCGTTATTAAGTTTGAGGGAGAGTTAAGGATAGGGAAGGGAGAAGGAAGCAGGTTTTGGAAGAAGGAAGCAGTGCTGTGGAGACACTCAAGTTGCGGAGTTTACCATGAACTCTGTTTCAACAGCAGTTTTTAAAATCACAAGGTTTTCATTCTGTGTATGCAGGTGATTTATAATGCCACATACCCTATGTGATAGCATATGTAGTCTCCAAATGTTTCATCTGTGTCTAGGCATTCTGGTTTTAAGTCACTGCAATATGTTGAGCAAGCATAGAATTTGCAGTATAATTTGATTTTTGTGTGTGTGTTTGTTTATACTTACAAAATGTTAAATATCCTATCTCCTTTCTTTCATATACACGTTCTTTTTCCTCTGACCTCTTCCCCAAGATGTTATTAACTAACTCTTAAATAGTGCATCCCTATATGTTCTGACTTTGGTAGTAGTTGGCTTAAGGAAACTGAATAAACCACAGCATTTCCAGCACAAAATCCTCAACCTAAAGCTGTTCATGAGAATGAAACATCATATTTTCCCTTTCCCCACCAACTCACCCTGTTAGGGCTGAGTTAGCCCTAACTTAGCTTTTGAAAACTAAGCTTCATTTGAGGATGAGCAGATGTAGTCCTGACTTGTTGCATGGAGGCTGAGTGTGGATAATGTGACCACTGATGTACTAATTCCGTTTTTGCTTACTTGCTCTCTCAGCTGGAAAATACCCTGAAAGGTGTACATAACGTTGAAACCTTTTTGTGGAATTCAGGAATTTATGGCAGTGTGATGCTACATTTCCCATAATGTACAGGAGACCACAACTGAAATTGAAGAATCGAAGCTGCAGTTACCAGGAAAGGTCAGAGTTAAATGCTAAAAATGTATTAAGCTACTTTGTATAGTATCTTACAAGGCAGGTGGGATTGTATAATTGGTTTCCTTTTGTCTGTGAAGCCCCACCTCATCTGCCACATGAGCAGTGCTTTGCTTCATGAGCAGCTACTTTGTTTTTTCCCCATCAGTCAGTAGAGGTCTCTAAGCCTTACCTATTACATGCTATTTAAAATCATCTTGGGAGACAGTGTTATTGGGTTTAGTGCTAATTCAAGTATCCGCATGCTACAAGATGCTTATTTTCAGAAAAATTTTGTGAGCTGAGGTGATAGTACTGGCAATAATGTATGAAATTATCTCATTTATGTGTCTATTTTGTCATACCTTCAGTATTTAAGGTTTTATTCTTTTTTAGTATACTTAGCATTAGTTAACACTATATGTCGACAGTGTGTTTATAACACTTTATATATAGAAGCATGATTCTTATTGAGCAATTCCCAGAGTGCAAGCACAATTTTCAGCTGCAGCTGTGAGGGCTCAGCAAATCACGTTTCAAGCTGAACATGAAAATGGGGAACAAATGATGAGTAACCAGCAGTAAAACACTCAGTTTAAGTGACCTGCCTAGCTTGACATAGGAACATTAGTTTCAACACAGTAAGAACTAATGTTGTTTGTTTTTCTTTTTATCTCCATAAATTTCTCCCTGCCTTTCCCTCCTTTCTGGCTGCAAAAGAATGGGGAGAGTGCAGGAAACTTTTATACTAAATCTGGAGGGGTGAAAGGTCAGTGAGCACAGACTTGGCATCCTCTTCTCATCATATCCATGATTCTTCTTTACCCATTGATCCTTGCTTCCACCCTATTTGCTGTGAGGTGGTGGTGGTTGCTTTTCTGATGTGTCAGTTCAACTTTTTCCTCCTTTATCTTCTTACCCCATTACTTGTTTCCCTTGTTCAGCATGTTCATTCTCTGGCCGCCTGTTTTTTCTGACACCTCTGCAATTATAGAAAAAATGTTGGTTTTAGTTGTGCATGAAATTTCTACACAAATATACGGCATGTTCAGCTAACTCAAGACTCCTATTAGTCGAGAGAATATTTAGAATAAAGGTCTCACAGCACTGGTGGTGACAGTGAAGTTGCAAGATAAAATTCAATATAGAACTTGTCTCAGTGTCAGTGATAGAATGCCTGTGTTTGATACTGGACTTCCAGATACTTGTGAATTTTGCTACATTTGTGCTCCCTGGGCTTGCCTGTTCTGAGCAGGAAAGAAGCTTGACAAAATCTTAATATCTTTCCCTTGTATGGCAATGGGCAAGCCTTCAAATTTCTGTGCAAACAAAATAGAATTAGGTGAATGCGGCTGGCAAATCCTGGAAAAGCACGCTGTGTTTATGGTTCAGTATAGTAGAGTATTCTGTTGGTGTGATTGGTAGGAGGCTCAAGAAGGGATATAAGGTCTTAGTGTTATCTCACATGGTCATGTTTTGAAAATATCTGCCCTCGGTCAGATCAAGTCCTTTGCAAAGACAAGGAATTTATGGCTCAGAAATGCTTTCAGGAGCCTTGGGGATAAACGGTTTCTGTCAGAGATGATTTAGTAGCATCCAGAGGGGAAGTGATTCCATCTGATGCACCATAATCATCATTCAAAACACCCCCTTAATTTTTTTTGGTGGAATTCTAAGAAATCAGTCCCAGGGGGCCACCTCACTGTCAGCTCTCCCCACAGATATTCAGCTAAAGCACCACATACGGCTGCACTTTTATTGATGGACCTGATAGCAGAGGCTAGTGATGGGCTTAAACAGGACTTGCACGGGGTTATCTGGTGACACAGTCATCTCTTTCTGTTCTTTTTGGATGCCTTCTGTTAAAATGGAAAAAAAATAATAAATATAAATAAGAGAATATAAAAAAATGTGAAACTGCTCAATTATTTTTCTGAAAATCACCTAATATTTTCTTTCCTAAGAAAACTGTAGTTAACTAGTAGATGCCAAATAGAGGATTTGAAAAACATAGTATCTTGCTGCAAATTCTTTCCTATTACCATGGTATTTCTACTGGGAAGAACACATTCTATGTAATTGTTGTCATCTGGTGATCATGCTCTTACCATCTGTCATTGAAACACCAAGTTAATTGTCAGATATATCGGTCTCATAGCTCTGCAGCTGGCAATTTTGAAGACCTCCATCTTACATATGACTTGCTTTGCATCCATTGTCTGCATATCTTGCAAGTAATGCACTTTCACTTGATGCCTTTGACAGACAGTTGACAATACCCTGCTGTGAAACTGCAGCTAGCAGGTAACCCTGACTGTACGATGGACCTTGTAAGATACCTGCAGCCAGCAAAACCATACAGAGATGAATAAATTTGTATTTACAAATATAATTTCAACAGCTTTTTTTTTAATGGATTTCTGATTTCCTAAATCAGCTTGCCTGTGGCTTTTTTCTTCCCATGTGTAATTTCTACCATGATGATATTCTTGCACATACTCTTACTGCATTTCCATCAGCATGTTTTAGCACACTTTAACCTTGCCTTTACTATTGAAACCTTGAAAAAGTTTTACGTTGCTTGCCCTCTGATTCCAGCTGAAGGGAAGGAACTTTTTTGCCTTACATGATCAGAATTTACTCTTCTTTCTTACAAAACACAGAGGAGACAATTGAAATTTTAATTTCCAGCTTAAAGAACACTTACTTGTTCATTGATACCTTCTTGATCTGGTGATTAGCCTGACCACAGCATTCAGCCATGAACTTCCTTTTTTATCCCCCATTTCTTATGGGAGCATCCCTTCCGCCTCCTCTGTCTGTGTAGGGAGCAGTAGTCCCAGATTCTGGAGTGCATCTGGCTGCATCATGGAGCTGGTACTAGCACTGCACCAGACCTCAGAGGGCTTGTGGAGGGAGACGTAAAGAACTGGAGCAACACAGCAACGTAAAGACATGAAGCCTAAGATAATATCTGCTCCAGAAATTCACAGAGGTGCAGGATCAACTTAGGGCACTTCCTGAATTGTTTGTATAAGTGCTAGGATGGGACTTGGTATAACTAATCGTGGACATTCAGGGCAGGGAGGTAAGCCTCACTGTGCAGCTACAGGTGATTTCATAAAAGATGCAAAAAGAAATGTATGACTCTACTTTGATCCCTCTTTCAGCTTTTTATGACTCAGTGGCCAGCTAGTCTATGGTGTTGGCAATTCATATTTCCACTGGTTTTGTTGAGAAGAGGGAGGCAATTCTGGTCATGTAATTGATGATATTGTGTGCTCACTTTATGCATGTGGTGACCATACATCTGGGCATCTGGTAAGTCTGGCAGCTGTATTTAAAACCCATCATTTTCACTGCAGGCAGACATAGCAGGTTATGTGTTTTCATACAAGTGTGAATTAAAGGTCTTAGGTTACTGTCAGATGATTTGAAAATATTCTATTCCTTCCCCTGAAAGAATCTTGTGAAATAGTTAATGGAAACTTTTACTTAAGTGTTTAAATATTTATGATCCTGTTTACTATGCATGGTTAAAAACAGTGAACCTACAACAAGTCCTTTTAGCTCGGATGGCAGTATTCTTTCCTTTTGTGAAGATCAATCCTAAATGTCCTACATGAGTTTTGTATTTTGTAACATTTTGCACAACCTTATTTTTTATTCAGCTTCACTGATATGAGTAATTCTCTGAATTAAGCAGATAATGCTAGGTTTGTGTGGAATAAACATCACTTTAGAATAAGAGAGGAAGAATAATTGAAAGAGATGTTCATTGACATTTTCATATCAAACAAAGTAATGCTCTGTGACTGTGCCAGCAAATATTATTTTCCAGCTCTGTCAAACAATGCCTCTAATGTAGCAGTGAACTAACTATTAATCCTAGGTCTCTAACTACAGTCCTGTTTTGCTTGTCTCTGCCCCTGCGGAGTCCAGTCATCAGTTTCTTTGGCCCCGCACACCCCTGTTGGAAGAGCATCCATTCTTGAATCCTTATCAGTTTGCAACCTGGCAGAAAGTATTTGAGCTTATGAAGCAGCAGATAGTGTTGGGTGTTTTCAGGATGTCTACTTTGGCATCTAGATTGGTTGGACAGTTCTCCCTAGTGTTGCTAGTAAGTGGCACAGACCCCTCTCTTTCTGCTGTTCCTCTTTGTGTGACTTCCTGGTTTTCTTGCCTGAAACAGGCCTTATGTAGCTGAGTTGCCCTTGCATAGTCCCTGGCATGGAGAGCTGAGCTGTGCCTGTGTTCTGACATTTGCACTTCTGCCTAGCCTGTGAATCTATGCATTGCCAGGAAGCTGTAGTTTTTCATCCTCTATTTATTTCTACTTTTTATCTCATCTTCTCACTTTTTGTCTTCAAAAAAGCTGTACTTTCTGAAAACGTACATAAGCATGGTACGTTTTTACTTCCTCTTGAATCTGTATGGCCTGTGCCCCAAAGGTACAACTCTTTTTTTTTTTTTTTTTTTTTTTTTTTTTCCCCCTCCCCAACACCCTGTATATAGCCTGCATAAAATGTGTGTCTCAAACATTTTCTCAACTATGACCATTGCTGGAAAGCTCCTGCCATTTCTCACCTATATGAGCAGGATGCTGCTTCTAGCTAGACCTTTTTTCCTCCTTTCTTTCTTTGTTTTTCCTTCTTTAGTTCCCTGAAGTGCCATGTAATGAGCAGAGAGAGATATAAAAAGACCTTCTTTGACCTGAAATATTGTTTCCTGCAGTATATTTTTTACTACTTCATTGAGTCTTGTTCTGAAAAATCTCATGAGATGGGATTCCTTCTGGAGACAGTTCAGTGGTCTAATTCATCTTGTTCTCTGCTATTCAATCTCAATGGCCCATGTTTTTAAATGGCTTTCCATTACTTACAGTTACATCCTCTTAGACCATTCAAGTGCTATTGCACTATCTTCTTGCTTTCTACACTTCCCATGCCCTTTCAGTATTCCTGTTGACATTTATATGTCTGATTCATTATGGCTGTGCCAAGTTGCATATTATTGGGGTCAGATTTGCTTGAGAGATGATAATTTGGTGCAGAGGTGTAACAGAGCAAAACAGAGATGTGGCAGTGTGCAGATCTCTACTGTTCTCTTAGCTCTCAACACCTGTGCTCCTTTCCTTCTCAGTGTACTCGCCCACCATTCTGCTATTTCTTTCCTGTTGTACTCCAGTGAGTTCCCTGTCACACCATTAATGTTGTTTTTTTTTGTCTCCCTCCCAGCTTGCTGCTGTAAGATACAGAGTGGACTTCACAGAGCTTTCAATTTCATGTGGTCACAAACATGCTTACTTTAAAAGTGGACCAGTAACCTTCAGCCTATAGGGATGGTCATAATCGCCTCTAAGTATATTTAGAACAAAACTAAAACCCTGCCTAAATGACAACCTAAAATATTCGAGCTGAGTGATAAGCTTGTCTTAAGAACTAATAGAATTTCTTCTTTTAGAAGTGTTTTCTTGCTTCAGATTTTTATCAATTTAAAACCCCATGTTCTTGTTTCTTATGTAGTAGCAAGCAGAATTTGACTTTTCCTCCATCTTTCACATTTCCTCTGTTTAATTAATTTATTTATGTCCATATCTAATCTAAAGGCAAAGGCATAAATCGCAGACTATTGGAGCCTTTGAAAAGATTAAAATTATAATGACATAAAAGATGAAACTTGCAAGTCTTCTGTTCCAAATGTAACTACTGTCTTCGTCTATACAAGCTATTACATAGTTCTGTCTCAAAATCCAGGGTAAAGGGAGAATTTGTAAAGATAGAAACCAGTGGAAATTAAGGAATTTTGAATAATCCTCCAGTTTGACATGAGAACTGTTATAGTCCCTGGTAATTTGAAAACTTTTTGTAGCCCTGTTGGTCCCTTATGTCCTGAAATACAAAGGACAAGGTGCAGATATTTTGGCAGTAGATTGGTAGATGAAGTGAAGGAAAGCAAGCTGCTAACATCCACTCATCTTTGCTCTCTGGGTAAATCTGAGTGATCATCTGTGTTATATCAGCCTTCCAACCTCAGCAGAATTAGATTGATGTAGACATTATGACAGAGTAATACACAGGTGTAAAGAATGTTTGCAGTCTTTTGGCCACTGAACGATTATAGGGAGAAGAGTCATTGATGATATTGCTGTGAGATGATCCAGTGTTTCTTACTACTCCAGATGAGATTCTAGAAAGCAAAAGGAGACACTGGTGCCTTCAGCTGTGTAAGAGTAATGTAATCATTGCTGCATCTTTCCAGCTAATTGTCCCTCTAGCACAGGCTGGTAAAGTGATTTAATATTGGACAGGAAAAATTTATGGCTGTGTGTGGTGAGCTCACTGAGATTGAAGTGCTGTGAACCACCTGGAAGAGAAGGGAATATAGTCATCGGATAGTCTGTCTTGAAGCTTTTGAGACCAGCTACCAAGCTATAATGAATCACTACGTGATAGATTAAGATAGTGTCAAGTTTGCTTTTATTTTAAGTTTTGTGTATGGTGGGTTTCTTTTGTTTTGTTTGTTTGTTTTGTCCTCTGGGATGCATTCTATATATGATATTTAATATGAGACAAAAGATAAGGAACTAGTGTGAGGGGTGTCTAGGTACAATCTGAATAATAATCTCATGAAACATGGAAGGTCAGCTTCTGGATGTTAGTTGCCACTGTCAGAAGCTGAGTATACTGAAGGGCATGTATGCACAGCTGCTTTGGTGGGAGTTGGCAGTCTTAAGGGCAATGCTCATGGTCTCCATTAATACAGGACTCTCTATGACAATGGCCTTTTCCAAAGTCTGAATCACAACTTATGGCATGAGCATATCTGATGTGTGTCTAAGGAACAGGGTCTCCCTGCCTGTGCACATCGTATGAAGATCACTTACAAGCAAGGTTAGGAGACCTCTCTCCTCCAGATTTTTCTTCCAGAGTCTGTCTCTACAGAATATTTTTCTCTCATGCGTGTAATAGTATACTGCATCTCAATATATCACATTAGTAGCTTTTAAAATACAGTGCACCAAAGCATAAATACACAGGGAGATCTCTTTTTAGTACTGTGTGAGTTTTTAGTAGTATGCTAACTTTCTATCTCTTTTTTTATTTTTTTTTTTCTCCTTATGCTTAGAGGGTTTCATGAAGGGTGGGTTGTGTTCTTTTTTAGGTGTCATTTGGAGTTATTTTAGGTTTTCTGTTGTTTTTTTGTTTGCTTGCTTTTTTTTATTTCTTGTTCCCCCACATTGGCAAAGTACCAGGCATTTGTCTATGTTGGCAAGAAGTAAGAAAGCTAATGATTTATGATGCAACCAGACTTACGTCCTTTACCTGTATGTAATAAGCCTGGGCAGAACAGCTACTGATTGTGGGCAATCTCCTGCCTTGATAACTCAGAGCTTAAAATTCTTACTTTTGTCCATAAAATAGCAGTAAGAAAGAACCAAGTAAACTTGATTGAGTGGTGTATAATTTTTCAACATACTGAAGATATCATCCTTTGGGAAGAATCTCATGTCTAGAAACAAATCTCTGACATATTCAAAAGGTTTGAAACTGGATAGCACTTTGTGAGTCAGTCAATCATTTGCCTGTTTCTGTTAGAGATATATTAATACATGCTTTGATCTGCTGGGGTGTTACTGGTCACATGCAATGCATCCATAGGTAGTGAAAGCTGTATTGGTCCTCCTCCTCTATAGCACTGGAAGCATGAATTGCATTATAGGCTATAGGTTTTTTATTGTTTACTGGCGTAAAATACAGCTTTGAACAGAAATTGTGCTTTTTTTTTTATTTGGCCAGCTGGGGACATTTCCTTCTGCCTGAGGAAAAAGCCACTGGTACATATCCTCAGATGGAATAAATTAGCATGGCTCCATTAAAACCACTGGAACTGAACAAAGCTGTGTGACATGAAATGTTAACCTTTGGCTTCCTTGAGAGGCAAAATACAGCAGGAAGCACAAAATTCTGAGCATCCCTTTCTGCTGGTGAGAAAATGTTATTGGCTATGAGAAACTGTTTACATCTAGAGCGAGACTATATCCAAACCTACATTTACCCTTTCATTTTTGTGAAAGGAGAGAAAGGGTCAAGAAGCAATGAGGAGTTCCCAAGCAAAAGGAGACAGCAGCTGTGTGTATGACATGTCCTATTTACTAGACATCTCCTTTGGAGATGTGTCTGAGAACAAGCTACAAGCTCCTATCTACATCTTGTCTTTGCTGAGGTGAAAATATCATTTCAAATGCTCTTTCTACCCTTCAGTCAGTGTGTAAGACTGCGTGGGAAGGTTAACGGCAACAAGGCAGGTAACAGAAAGGAGAAAAATCTGTGCTTTTGAATGTGAAGATTTAAATTTTGCAAAGCCAGCAGACTCGGCTGATTTCATCTGAGAGGTGAGGGTATTTTACAAAGGAAAGTCAAAAAATAAATGAACTGGACTTAGACTTCTAATCTGCCTTGCTGGATACAGTGTTGCTAGAAGCTACATGATGGGAATATGTGTTTAAGAAGCAAAACTGCAATTTTTGCTTATACTTTAGCTTCAGAAAACTCTAGTAAACCAAAGATTAATACTGTAGGGAGAGCTGGTGTGATTAGCATTGCTTGCAAAGGAAATGCATCCTAAATGAGTGTATTTGCGAAGAAGGCATTATTCGACCTGAAAACAGATGAAGAGAAGCAAGTTACTAATGACACTGCTTTGAGTACTGAAGCAGACTGATAAGATGTTATGGAACAATGTCTAAAGCAGGGAGCATGTCTATTCTCATAGTTTGCACATCACTTAGCGCACAGATTATGATAATTAATCACTTATTGGAAGACTACAAGGTTTTAAATGGACATTTCCTAAACAGATTTTATTTTCAAAAGAATGATCCAGATCTACATAATGTAAATCAAAGTTACTTAAGAGAAACTGGGCAATTTTATGCCAGTTTCAGGCTTGATACCATATTTTTAACAAGAAGCACTGATGTTGAGAATTTGTTGTTGGGGTTTTTTTTTTGTTTGGTTGGTTGGTTGGTTTTGTTTTTCACTGAAAAATACAAATTGAAAGAAAGGAAATGTGAAAGTGCAAACACTTCTGAAATGAGGAGCTCGCTGATCAAGCACTGGAACAGACCTAGAAACCACCTCCTGTAGGCACAGCTCCTTGTGTGTTTGCAGGCACTAGATGCCGGTCTGTGTTAATACCTGTACCAGCAGTTTTATCTGAACATATAAAGGCTCCTTTAGGATGATGGATAATTCTTGTGCTTCTTCCTCAAGCTAACAGGTCAGAAGCATGCTACTGCCCTAAAGTCTCGCAAGCAGAACTGCTTCTGAGTTTTCACATAGCAATCTCAAGTGGACAGTGAACTTCTCCACTAGATTTTCTGAGACCAGCTTTGCTATGTTCCATACGGCACAACATTATCTTTCTTGAGGAGCCTTCAAATCAATCCAGTTTTTAGGTAACTGTTCTTTGTGTTTTTTTCATATTCTTCTATTTCTGTTACCTAATTAACTCTCATTACATAATAAAAAGTGTACTAGAAATCACCTGTGTCACATATGGCTCTATCATTTGAGCTTGAAGTCTGTGTCATGCACTTCAGTAAAAAATCTGATAAAAACCCATTCTTCCTGTCTTCTGGAAGTCAGACCACATCATTTAAATCTATACTCTTGCATAGCAAACATGCAGAATGTTCTGATTATTCAGTTCTGCAAAACTGCCTGCTTTCAGTGACTTTTTAAAAGGGCATTTCAAAACCTCAGAAAAGAATACCTGGTAGTTGCTGTATCTATTACTAAGGTGCTGCTGAAGTGCAGGTTTCATTCTTACATGCACATTGACAGTGTAAGTAGCTGAGGTCAGGGAGGACTTTTTTCTTTATATTTTATGAAGAATTTGTTTTGTTTTGTTAGATGCATTCATGTACATGGAAATTCATAAATAGAAGGCAGAATCTGACTTACTGGCAGACCTGGGGAATGGTATATAGAATGCTGTAAAGCATTCACTTACCACGCTTTTCTTTCAAGAACATAAGGGGCAATGATCATAATCTCTGTATAAGTTGGATGTCAGACTCAAGTCAACATAAACTCATTAAGTTAAATGTGATGTTGAGTTTGATGTCTGTATAGTTACATGGATTGCTTGGCAGAAAACTCCCTGGATTTAACACCTGTAAGAGCACAAGGTTTTTAATAATATTGGATCTGTAGATTCTCAGAAATTTTCTGGAGAGGTGAAGAATCATTCAAAATTTTTACAATATATTAAGTCAATTTTATTAGTTGTCTTTCAAATGAAAAACCATACTGGCCTCATCAGAAATTAGTGCAAAACCCCTTCTTTTTTTAGCCAGTTGTGCAAACCCATGCAGGTCCACAAAAATTATTGTATTTCTGTATCTTCCATGAATTTATATACCAAAGAAACATATTTACTAAATTTTGGTGTGCTTTTTCTATTTGTGGTGCTCCTGAAAATTCAAGATGTTGCCAACTGAGTCACAGGCTATAAATGTGCTGGTTCACTGATGCCTCTTGGTGATTGAAAGGGATTAGTGCTGAAATTTGCTGCAAGACCAATATTGACAATTCTCAGTTTGCTTGCTTTCCCAGATTCTTCTATCAGTGTCGTGGTGTGGTTTGATTCACATAAGTTTGTACTCAGAGTTTTTACTTGGCTTTTGAGTTTGCTCTTTTAAATTTGTTACCAAAATCCCAGAATTTTGGCATAGAGCTGTGCATGTTTGGCTGCTCAAAACTTCGTCCATGTTTGGATAATGTACCCATGCTGACATTTTCAACAGAGCTATCTGAGTTTCTTGACTGGAAAAAGTAAGCTGCAGCCATGAAAACTTCTGAAGTAAATGAAGATACAACAAATTCTTTAGAACTTGGTTCTTGAATATGTCTTCAGTGAGTGTCCATGACATGCAAACTGCCTGTCAGTGTGGCTAATCTCTACCTCACCTTGATTCAAGCACTGATAACAATGGAGAGAGGAGTAAGCACAGAAAGACTGATGTACAAGAATATGAGTGGGGCATAAATACTTAACTCTGAATCAGTAAATATTCATGAAGAACATATAGGTTACCCCTTAGAGGCAAGTAGTGACTCATATAGTGAACTGCCAACAGTACAGAAATGTCCTTAGAGTTCCTAGGAAAATAATACCTCTCACCAGTAGCTGCTTGGCACCAGTGTATTCTGGGCACAGTGCTTCTGCCAGCCATCTAATCTGCAAGGCCCAGCTATCCTCAGATTTTCCCTTCCTGGCAGGTGAACAATGGAGTATCTGCCATACAAGTAGTCCATCCTGTGTCTCAGTACTGCTCTTTCACAACCAAAGACCTTCACTGGCTTTTGGGAGCTTATTTTAAGTGCTATACTGTAAAGAGAGTGTCGAGTGTGTGATGTTAGCTTTAGAATAGTTTAGACTGTGATGCACAGATGAAGATTTATTGTTGTTGTTTTTTACTCTTTAGGCATGAAGTGACTTACCCACCCCCCCCCCCCCCCCCCCCCCCTCCTCCCTTCCCCACACGCACCGAGCAGAATCGCGCAT
>JANHFX010016200.1:0-80251 GCA_027560015.1 Chloroceryle amazona
GCCGCTCCGCAGGCACCGCCGCGCCCCCCCGCGGCCCCTGCCCGGCCGGGAGCCCCGCACCGCGCCTGTGCGCGGCCGTCCCTGCGGCGGGGGCTCTGCTCCGCCTCGACCGGGGGATAAAGTGCAATACGCTTTTTTTCTCCTCTTTTCCACCGTGAGCCGCAGGAAGGGGAGCCGGCGGCGGCTGCACTTGAGCCCTGTTGCTTCAGGGACAGCAGATTTTCTTCTGGCACTGTCACTTTGGCAGGCGCATCCTAAAGAGCTCTATTTCTCACTTATTTTTCTTCGTATTTGTTTAAAGATTGACTTCTCCACATTGTACAGATCCCCGAATTGCAGTGACGGAAGAATTAGATTAGTCAGAAAATAAATATTTTTGAAATGTTTTCGAGTTGAAAGCGTACAAAGCAGTAGGGTGTAAAGTAATTGCAGAGTGCTGAGTGACCTGCTGCTGTCCGAAAAGGCTCGAAGGGGTTGATTCTGTTGGTATTCGTAGGTTGTTAGGTCCAGGATCCATCATCTTCTGAGGTGGGTTTGCCCAGGAAACGACTGAAATAAGGTAGAATAAGCGTGAATGGGCCTTGCAGTTTCCGGTAGGAGAAAAGTAGCCCCACGTAAATACCATTGTTGCAAACTTTGTTTTTATACATTTACAGTTATTTTTCTCCATGTAATGATGCAAAATTGACTCCCTAATTGAAACGTTTTGTAAACGTCCATTGTACATCCCTTAAAAATTGATATTCTAGATAAAGCCCTTGTTTATCCTTAGGAAGCTGGCAAAGTTTTTAACAAGTGAAGTAACATTAAATAGACAAGTGATTTACATCTGAGGGGTTGACTGTATACATTACTGGATTGCAGATAAGCTATGTAAGTAAACAGAAGCGCAGTGCTCTGTTATTGTGCATGGCTATGGAGATATCATGGTACTTTTTTGCTAGTTAATAGCGTAAGGCTTCGTGGGAACTGTTTGATCTGCAGGACTTTGCTTGGCAGTAGTTTACTTAAGGTTATTACACTCTGTTTGGAGACTTGTATTTGCTCGCCATTATTGCATTCTTAGCTCCAGGCTTCCAGAGTCACAGGTTAGTAGGTCAATAAAAATTGCACTGAAATGCTGCAATAGGCAGGCTAGAGTTTTAAATGGGGTTGGGGAATAACTCGGCAGTAATCAGAATGATGAGGATTTTTTTTTTTCAGTGGATTTTGATGCAGGTCCTTGGTGATGAACCAAAAATACTTTTTTGTGCCTTGAATACTGCAAATTTTTTCCATTTCTTGTTAAAAAAGGAAACAAATCGTATAAGCTAAACACAGTGTTCCTTTTCAGGATGAAGTGACCGGTACCCTTAGTTGCATTTACCAAGAATTAATTCCCTTTACTAGTGAACACTGATATTAATGTTACTGGCACTAGATGAAGCTTGCCAGTAGCAAGAATAAAAATGTTATCAGGTCTCTGCTGCTGTAGATTTACATGGTTCTTCTAAAACTTGAAATTTGCTGTGCTGTGCAGGGAAGCATTATGAAAAAGTACATTATTAGATTGCTGTGGCATTAAAAATACTATAATAAGATTTTGAGTCATCTAGGTTAAAATGCTCCCAGAACTTGTTGAGACCCAGTGGATTTCAGACATGGGGAACAGAAGCCCGAGCCTCACTTTGTGCTGCCCCTGTCTGAAGCTCTCCTCTTTCCTGGCGTGGCTGCAGTGTGCGGTGTAATGCCCATTCCGCCAAGTCCTTGAAGCCAGTGATTGACTGTGTAGATGGAGCAGTTCCATTCATGTCACAGCGTACAATTTACGCAGTTAAAGGGAGCCATATGGTACTTCCCCCCCAGTGCGGTGGTTTGCTGATCGTTAAGGATGAATTGGGAGTTCAGTGCAGATGCTCTGATGAAAAAATTTAAAAAAATCAAAACTTCAGGATGAAGTTTGGCATCTCTTGTGTAGTTTACCCTTTCACTGAAGATCGTGGACAGGTATCTTATGTCCTTTTACTCAGAAATACGTTGTACTTCTTGCTTTTTTTCTGTCTGGTATCTCTGTACTGTGGTGTTTTTAGAGAATTTCTTAGGAAAGTTGTTCCTGCTTCAGCTTTTTCTCGTGCATTTTTGCTGTTTATTGCATGTAGCACACAATGACAAGGCTTTCTTGCTGGAATGATGTGTAATGCCTGCTTTGTAGGTACTTGGTGTTGCCTTCTTACACAAACAAAGAACCTCCCTTTCTGCAACAGTTACAAATAGTTAACTTCTCCCCTTCACTGCTATGTAGAGTTAGTTACAACTGTTGTAGAGGGTTAGAGCTACACCATTGCTTGACTCTGCCAGATAAATCCCTACCCAGATAAGCTCAGCAGCAGCCAGGTGTTGTGCATAAATCCCCTTATTACACTGATTAATTTTCCACTTAAGACCCTGATTTTGCAACCAGCTAGACACCTGCTTAACCTCACAGTTGCAGCACTGAAATAGATAGGCTACTCAGCCTGTAAAGTTAAGCATGTGTGTAGCTGTTCGTGGGATTAAAGCTTCCAAAGAGGTGCTGTACAAATAAACTCCACAACAACTGAAACCCCTTCTGCTCTGCTCCTGTTCTCAGGAATTACAGTAGGTAGCTACTATTAGTTTGGTTATTTAGTTAAAATGTAATAAAATAGTGTGATGGGACTGGCATAGGACTGATATTTAAGACACAGGAATCGTGTTTCTGCTTTTGGCTTATGTTTACATGAAGGTTTGAAGCCTCTTACTCCACCTGAAGCTGCGCTACGGTGAAGGTGAGGCTGTAGGAGTGCTAAGGCAGAATTGTCACTGCTTGGAAATCAGATGATGAAAAGACTATTTTCATAGTATTTGTGTAAAACATCAACCAGAAGCCTGGTAGGTTTTGCATTTATGCTTCCATTCTGTAGAAGGTCTGGAGGGGTTACTACAGCAAAATTCTCTTTAGTGTTCCTCACTCTGATATTTAGGTCTCATTTACATTGTGTAATGGAAACTCTTAGAAGTGACCAAAGAACTGGGGTATTGGGGTATATGGTGATGGATACAGTCCCAAGCTGATGTGGATGGAATTTTTTTTTTAAGTTTCTTTTCTTCGTTTAAAAATATATTCAAATGATTCAAACATTGAGAGAGTGGGTGTTCTGCCAGCAAGACTCCTATATGCAAAATTCTTCTAAAAGTCAGAGGCCCTGGAGTTCTCTTGTGCTTTGAGAATTTATTTTTCTTCCATACTTAGCCCTTGAAATGAAAATGGGAAAGATTTTTTATTTTTTTTTTTCTGGAGAGAATCTCTTCTTTAAAAATACAGAAATTAATGGCTCATAAAGGAGAGTAAAGTATTTCTCCCTCTCTTGCTGTAGTGTGTGCACTGACAGTTGACATCTGAAATATAAACTATTTCTCAGAAAAATCAGAATGCAAGTAAGATCATGAAGGAAAAACCAAGATGTGGGGAAAAAAAGTTTGATATATCACAGAAACAAAGTTTTCAACGCTGCTGTATGCTGTGAAAGAACAAAAAGATACATTCTATTTTTCCTCATCTCTCAGGATTTTTCTTAAATCTGTGTGGTTCTGTGTATATGAGCCAAACATTTACCAGTTTCTTTCCATGTACATCTTTGTTCCATCTAATAACTTCCCTTGCTTTGTGTATAAACCCCTTTAAATAGACTCTTGGCTCCTGGTGGCCTGTGTTGTTCTAAATAGACAATGCAGCTGCTCTCTCATTATGTTCACTTGAATCCTTGGGACTTTTCAGTTCTTCTCTGTGCCAAAATTTTGCCTATGTTGTTGGTCTGAGACACTCCAGGAAGCTAAAATCCTTATTCCGTTGTATATTTGATGATAAGAAAGTTAGTTGTGTCTGAGTATACCACTTCCTTATTCTGTGTTCTTTTCTGAGGATGAGCTATATGCTTTAAGACTTTAGAACAGTAATTTCAGGTTTCACTGAAGTAAGTGCAGCCATTTCTGAGGCCGTAGACATTTAGCTTCTCAGAACTTTTCTGCTATTTCTTTCTCCTTTGAACTAATTGCCGGGGTACCTCTCCTCCATGCCCACTGTGTATGTCTGTGTTCCACTGTCTGTTCCTACACTCGGCTATAAAAACCAACTTGCAGTCTGTAAGATGGTGACCTGGTGACTTCCTGCAGCCTGAAGGGCAGCTGTGTCCTGAATAAGAACAGAGCTGTGTAAAATGCAGTAGGAGGAGAATGTAGGCCAAACCCAGTGTAGTAAATGGATCTTTCTGTTGAGTCTGGGAGAAGACCAAAGCTACCAGTGGAGCCATACTCAACATGTGGTGTGTCTTTTCCTTCTTGACATCTGCAGTAAAGTGATTCCTGGTGGCTACTGAAAATGAGATTGGGTCATATCATTCCTGTTGGTGTTAATGCGAGTCTGACATGCCAACTTTTAAGCATATAAAAATGTTTTTTTCACATAACTAGCACATGTGGTAACACAATGGGCTGCTGGGAATGCTTCTGGTATCTAAGCTCTAGATGGGTATTTGTAGTTCACAAAGTGGGAACAATTTGCTGTTAGCTTTACTTCAGGCTTCTCCCTCATACAACATGGCCTTCGCTACTACTGCTGGAGCTTTTATCTTGTAGATGAGTAAATATCCAGTCGTTATTTTCAGAGTTATCTGATGTAAATGAATAATTGCAGTATGGTAGTATGCTACTATGGTATGATTTTAATTTTTTAATGCTTACTCCTTGAAGCAAGTATATTTACATTTGTATTGACACTGTAGTAGAGGCCTAGCCAGGAGCTCAGTAGGTGTGTTGGTATTATCAACTGACTTGGCACAAATAAGAAAAAAAAAATAAATGATAATTTGCTATGATCCTTTGTGGATCCAGGACTACACCTCTACTTTGTCTTCCAGTTGGCACAAGAGGTTGCACAAGCTGCTAGTCCTGGGCATGCATCAAGGAGTCAACTGCTGGGGACCTCACATCCACATTTTATCTGGGGTACTCTGGCTGTTGTCCTGGTGCACAACTTGGGAGGGAATCTACAAGATCGTGAATGATGTGTTTTAAGACCTTTTTAAGATCTTTAATGTCAATGCAAGACAAGTTTTCACCTAAAAGTGCCCCTCAGATCATTTAATTACCCGGAGAAAGATACTGGGATCTGCAACAGCATTTATTTCAGAGAGGGAGGAGATCCCATTGTAAAACTGGAGGAGAGAAAGTGTGGTATTTTACCAGGACTTGTTTTCTGGAGTGGTGTTACTTAAAGAAAGGATCAGATTTTTCATATCTAATTAAAAATGTTTTTGATAAAAGGTAATGCTGTAACTCATTGGTGTAGGATGCACTTACCATAGAGCAAATAATGGCAGTGGTCCCTGATGGATTTACTTCATAGAGTAACGTAAGCATGCCTGGGTATTTATTGTGCATCTTGTGGGCTGATTTTGGGGTTTGTCCTAGGGTGAAGGTTGAATAGGTTGGGATGTATCAACATGTGAGTTTACCTCTCTGTCTTGTAAAGGCTTTGCTAAGAAAGGTAGAGCAATTTAGAGCAATGCTTAGATAAACATTATTAGAGTTTGGATTAATCTCTGTAACTTCACTCAGCAGTGGTGTAGCTGTGGTAGTCTTAAGAATGGTAAAGCAAGACAAGGTTTTCAGTCATGGGTGTCTCTTTCCTAAGATTAACATGGGAAAAGAAGTCAGGCTTTGTCACATGAGAGCCATTGTCTGTCCTTTCAGTTCTGTTAATCTCCTTCATTTTAGGATGGCAGCATGAACCACATATTTTTGAGTCAGGTCCAAGCTAGTTGAAACATATCTTGGTTTGTTTAGTAGTAGCTGGATCAAACCTCAGTGGGAAGCACATAGTATGTTTTGTTGCAGTCTTACACAGACCTAAGGTAAGAACCATTGTTGGATCTAAAATATAACCCACGGTTCCACTCAGGCAGGGATTTATTGATGGTATGAAGGGAATCTAAGCATGGCATGGCTGTCTTCCCTCCAGTCCCCCCAGTCGATATTTCAGATGCAGAGCTCCTACATGACAGGATGAAATCACAGCTTTACAGCCAGATGTCTGTGACTACTTCCCATTTGCATCAGCAGTGAATTTCTCTCTTCAGAAAACTTTTTTGTTTCTTTTGTTTGGTTTTGGTGGTTTTTTGTTTGTTTGTTTATTTGTTTTTACAGTGATACTACAAAATGTCCCATCAGCGAAGTCTCAGAAGGAAATACAAAAGCTCCTTTCCCACACGGTGAGACAAGCAGTCAGGCAGTGAAACAATTTGGTTTAAAACTGCATCAGAGATGTTAACTTCTTTGACTGTCTAATATGAGGTTCAACTAGATATATATTTCTGAGAGACTGCATCTGGTGTTTTATAGAGAACGCTGCTTGACACTGTGCTAATTTATTAAAACGAAGGAAAGGACATTAATTGCTAGATCATTAATGCATACAGCAAATAGATTTTCTTCCCTCTGGTAAGAGAAAGAAGCTTTCACCTGTGGAAAATGATATAGCACCTGAAATACTGGTGAAGGTCATGACTAAGATTACAGGGAGACAGACTGGGGTGGCCAGAAGGTGCTGCTGCCCAGGGCTGCCCCTGGGAAGTAGCACCGCTCCCCATCCTCCCCGAGGGATCATTACACCATCCTGACAAGGGACCCACAGGGGTCATAACTTGAGCACTAGTTGTGTGCAAGAGAAAATGCAGCAGAGAATGTGATCTTGACCCATTTGATTTTATAATAATCCATATTGGTTTAATGGCCTGAAAATAGCATGCTTGGCTTTGATTTAAAACAAGTTGTCCAGTGTAGTAGTTGGTTTAGAGAAGTGTATCTCTCTGAAGGCAGCAGGATGGAGATCTAGATGTCCAGGAATAATGGTGATTGTAATCTGTGAGGTAAATTAAATTCTAAAATTTTGTAGGTATCCTGTGTTTTAGGCATGTGTCTTGCTTTTTAGTTATCTTCTTGCTAATAGGCATAGGCTTTTTTGAATGCAACCATAACTACTTGGTGGATGCACAGTGGTTACCTGGAGAATTAGCTAACAGCCAGCCCAGTGCCTCTTCTGGTATGTTACCCTGTGAATCATATACTCACTTTTTCTTTGTAGTGCACTTCAAAGTACCAGTTTTTCAAGCCAGATCCTTCAAGATGTTGCATTTCCATAGCCCCAAGTAGACCCACACCCAGGTAGTGTCACTGGGAGAATCTGGGGAGAATTTGGCTCTTGCCTGAACAATCTGGTCTGTATAGTTCTGTCCTACCTGGGTGGTCCTGTGTGTCCCATTGCGTCTGTCCCCATTCCTCCCTTTCCTCAAGCCATTTAACTAAGACTTGCTGGTGAGGGCAGAAGATTTCCAGAAAAACTGGAGGAAGGTATTGGAGTACCTCTGTGTTGCAGTATTGTATCATTGAGTGATATACCAACCTCTGCAGAGCTGCAAATGTATGTATACTTGAGGTATATGTATACTCTGGCTTCCTTCCTTATAGGTAGGTTTAATCACTGAAACCTTCTGCTACTTTTTGAATGCTGTTCTGGATGAAAGACATTTCTTCAAAAGTTTCAGAGCCTCGTGAATGACCTGTGATTGCTGCTCTGTGAACTCTTCTGTGGTTGGCCATGGAAGTTGCCACATGTGTTTGCAGTAGTCAACCTCTGTCTCATCTGTGTCTTGCCTTTTGAGCAAAGAACCCTTCATAATCTCTCAGCATTCATAAAAAAGGTGATTTTGTCAGACTGTATTAGAAATTGCAGCTTTTGTTCAGGCTGGCTGTACTGGATAAAACCTTTCCAAAAGGATAGGAGTTCCAGTTAGTGAAATGTGACAGTTAAAGAAGATTAGAGATTTCCTCTTTGGCTGCAAGTATTTACTTGAGGATAAGACTAAATTATTTCTATCATAATAACTAGCTAACTATTTTCTATTAAGAAAATGAATAATTTGCACATTGGTATTTTAGATATCTGTCTAGTTTTACATGGTTTATATGTTCTTTGTAACAGATTATCATAATAATTATCAGTATGAGCACATTACATAAGGTTCCATATTATCTAAGTCTGTAATAGTACTTTAATGTGATACCAGCTTTGCTCCCAACAAAATCAATGAATATTTTACTCTGGCTAACATGTGACAATGTTGTAGAGATTGACAATTAAGACTGGTGCCACTGACTAACCCAGTGAAAGTAGCATTTTGATTTTTTTATGTGTTGTACTGGGATGAAGGCCAGTTGGCCTCTAAAGATAGTTTCCATAGCTACTGTCCTACAGAGAAAGAAAATGCTGCCACAGCATTTTTCCTTTGGACCTTTATGGTTTTTATGCAAGCTGTCAAGACAATTAATTTTCATCAGATGTATTGGTTATTAGCTGTTGAAAGCAGGGGGGCATGGGTGGGGACGTATGATGAAAAAGAGCATTAAACTAAGTAAAACATCAAGAGATTTCTTTATGTACACAATACGAAGGCGCTTCAGATTTACAAAATCCCATTACTGCAGCATCTGATATGCTAGAATGCAATCTATGCTCAAAAGACAAGGTCCTGAAACTCCTCAAGTTTATTTCTGAGAATAAGCAAGCCTGGCACTGACTTGTACCATTGCTTCTTTCACTGTTGCTTCTTGTTGAATTTGTGATCTAGATTTAATTTTTAAAAGGAATTAAAAATCAAAAAGTTCCCTACCTGTCTCAAACTTTCACAATTTCTTGTGCCTCTTGTATATAGATGGGTGTAAAAAGAGAAGTAAATATACTATGGCAGCATGTTGTGTAAAAATAAGCATGAGATTATTTCTTGAGGTTAGGATGCTCTGCGGCGAGCCATCCAGTTCGCAGTTGGGGCTGGTTCTGGGAGACATTAACTTGTGGTTCTATTACCGGCTCTAACGGCACATTTCCCATAGATCGCCGAGGCAGAAATAAGTATTTGAGTACTCAGATCGTAGTATTTGAGCAATTGGTATGAATTTATGACACCTTTTCTCATTCTCTCAATTTAAATAATGGGGTGGGCTCTCTCTCCTCCTTGTAGTTTCAGAGCCAGCTGCTGTTACTGTGCTCCCAGGTAGCCTCCACGGTCTAACTTTGGAGATTTTAATGTCAGTTGTCACTTCCCGGGCTTGTCCTCTTCTGTGATGTGAAGGGACAGTACACAGACATTACTAAATGGTTTTGACTGTAATCATTGACTTCTAGGTCAAACCAAACTTGCTTAGAACCATCACCAAAACTTGTTAGCTTCAGCGATGTAAAAATACTAGTGAAAAGCAGTGTGTTTTAGAGAGCTAGGGAAAGAGAGGATGGGCACTGGGGGGGCAGTCAAGTAGGGGAAAGCATGGCTCTGCCCTTTGGTGTGGCTATTTGGTGGTTGGCCAGTGAACTCCTGGGAAAATCCTCTGACCATTGGGAAAGGAGCAGATTTATAACCTAAAAATTAAAGAATCCAGTCAGAATCTGGTGGTGGCTGGAGGCCTTTACCAAAAAGAAGACAAACTGGAAGTCTGAAGGGTCAGAGGGGCTTTATGGCTGTGAGAGCATGTTCTTCCCCTTCCTCTCTAGTAAAGCTCTACCTGTCTGATTTTTGACTGGCCAGTTAGGCACTACCAGAAGAGATGTTACGTGTCTGAGGTTGCTGGTACTCTAGCCGCACAGATCACAGGCTTTCAGGAGGCAGCAGATCATTGTTGTTAAGAGCCCAGATGGAATACTGTGGTCGAGGCTGCAGGAATGTCCCACAGGTCCTCCCGAGCCTCTGGGTCTTCCAGCAGGTGCCTGAATCATCCCACAGGGCTGGGAGCTGCTGCCTCTGGTCTGCCAAGGGCTGACCGCCCCCAGCCTTAAGTAATTGTTAAACCCTGCTGATCTCCAGCTCCAGCCATCCCGCTCCATCTTTGTCTCTCTCTTAAAAATCCGGGCTAGTTATTTGTCTTGGGTAACTCAGCTGATTAAATACAGGCCAGCAGAAATGGGCTGACTGAAACCAGCCATCTGGCTGCCTGTTGAAAGCATTAAATTGCTGCTTGGTTTGATGGGTGTGATTTCCTGTGCTTACTTAGAAACATTTTGATCATGAAAAGAAAGTTGATTATTGTTGCTGTTGTTGCAGGGAATGCTCTAAAAGATATCCCTGTTTTTAAAGAAAATGAATCTTTGGGAAACCTTGTAGACCATGACCTGTATATAGGGAAAAATGGAAATTATTCAGTATCTATCTAGAAAATAAATAGGTTTTTTCTGTCTGTCATTTGCAATTCTGAGAGATTGGAAGCTTTGGATTCTGAAGTAAAGCTATAGTTTTTATAGGTGCATATGGAAGTGCTATTTCTAACTAAGTAAGTTTTTTCATATTTTTTTCAAAAGACAGTACTGGGGGAAAGTGCCTGTTGATAGACCTTATGTATGTTTAGAGTTTCTTTTCCTACATCTGAGGTTGTGAAAAAAGCAGCAGTATGCTAACTATAATAATTTTGAATTGAGCAAGCAGCTGTATAATCATCTCTCGTACTGGGACATTATATTGATGCCAAATGAGAACTTTGTAGACAGAGGCCAGCAGAAGAGCTGCTGGTACAACCTTCGTGGCCAGAGCCAGCGGTAGGGCAGAGCAAGGCCTTTTGTGTCTTGGTCACGCGTTGTCACCAGCAGTGTTTAATGAAGGGAAGAATATGGGGGTATTTTGTGCAAGCTAAAATCCTAGGATTTCATTTCTATGTGATATTAAGTGATAAGAGATGAAAACTGTTTTTGTCGGTTGTGCATCATGAGCAGGTCCTGAGTTTATAGTAAGGAAAAATATGCAATCAAAAACCATATGGTTTTTTTCTGCTTCACTAGAAAATTCCTTCACATGTCTTCTGGATAACCTCCAAATGATAGATGAAGCTAATTAAGACAATATCTTATTAAGAAAAATATGTCAACATGGAAGTATCAGCATATCAAAATATGCTTGTTCTTGCAGAATGATGAAAAAGGAGAAGCTATTCTGTTCTGCTTTGGGGACTTTCCGGAAGGAAAGTGAATACAAACGTTTCTTAGATATGGATCCCCTGAGTTCAAAAGAGCTCTGAACACCTGTGTAGCAACTTGGACCATTAATAACAGTCTCTATATAAAAGTACTTTTTATTGTTTTTGCATTCTTGTAAGACACTGTTAAGAGCCACTTTTACAGTTTTGCTAATGAAGCCTGAGCATCAAGGTGATTGCTCCTTTTGTCTTTCTCTAAGTTTGTTGCTAATTGTTGGTGGTGAATGTTAAAGTAGATGCTTATTGCAGCCTTATTCTGATCCTTGGCATTTAAGGTGAATACATACCTTTGGTTTAAGTAGCAAAAATTCAAAATGCCCGTGTATGTATTTTCTGCCAGCTTTTTTGAGCTTGTATCATTTAAAGGCCTGGCCATGTAATGACACAGGAGATTTATCTCCAAAGTTTATTGCAAGTTTTATATGTGGCTATTTTTCTTCCCAGTCTATTAGCATGGTTCTAGTTTTATGATCTCTAATATCAAAGTAACTTAAAATCAAAATTAGGCTCACTTACTTAATTGCCAGATGTCCTTTATTGGATTTATTTTCTTGTTATATCATTTGACTGGGGAATTAATTTTTGAAGCAACCTATATCTTGATTTGAACCGGACTTTTCCTGATTCTGTAAATGAGGTAATTGCTATGTGAGCACTGTGTGTCATTTTTATTTTGCTTCCTACCAAAGGTAGCTGGCTGTGGTGGTGGCTGTGGTAAGTCATTTCAGAGCACAGTTCATTACCCAGATGCACTGCCAGAATCTGTCTGCTGTGAAAGATGACAAGGAGCTTTGTTCAAACATCAAATTGTTTTCAAAACATGCTATTTGTTTTGGAAGCTGGAGGACTGCAGATTTGCCTAAGTGTCTGACTGACATTTGAGCTACTGAAAATCTTTCAATTTTAATACTTCTGATGGTTATTATTTGAAGTATTTCTTAATATGCATTTTAATGTGTTTGGAAGTGCCTGAACACCAACGCATCTTAATCCTTATTCACCCATATCTTTTGAATTAGTTCTTTGACAGATCTGGCTGGTGTCTTTGGGGAAAATAATTTTAAAAAACCCCAGAAGAGTTTAGTTTGTCTGGATTTTCTTGAAGGTGATTGCTTCCATGATTCAGGTTTTAAACAGAAAGCTATTTTTTTAGGTTGTTTTTACTTGTAAAAAGATGGTAGTACACTTTTTTCATAACAGGATTTTCAGTCACATCACGAATAACTGGAAAAGTTGAGTAACGGCTATGATCCAACTTTTTGAGCTGTAGTAGTTGAAAGGATAGACAGTACCCAAGTTTCATCTCATAATATTTTTTCCTTTAATATTCAGAGAGCAGATTTTAAAGATGTACTGAAGCAAGTTCAGATCACGCCACGTGAGGTTTTTTTAAGCAAGCTCAGTAAAACGAACTTGAATAATACAGGTGGATCTTGTGCTTGTTGCTATTCAGTCTTCTCTGTTTCATTCCTAGGCAATCACCGAGGCTGTGATTTGACCATATGTGAATTTAAATGACTTCATAAATAAACACAGAAATGCTGTCATTGCTCCACTAATACGTCTGATGAGCTCTGGATTTCATTTTCACTGTTGTTAAGTGTTCGACTGGTATATTATATGGTAAAACTGTCACTGATAACTTAATTTCTCCATCTCTACCTGAACTTGTTGGAAAGCATTTTCCATATATTACCATATGCTGTGTCCATTATTTAAAGTGACACCTATAATTTCTGTATTGAAATTAGCCTGTGTGCAATGCCAGCCGCTGTTTGGCTCCGTGCAAATAATGCTCTTGGAGTGGCGCTCTCAGCCTGGGCTGGGATCCCTGTAGATCCACATCTTTTCCCAAGCAAGTCTCCTCTTTTAGATCTACTGAGACAGCAAAACTCGAGTTTGAGGTTCCAGTGAAATATCTAATTTGTCAAAACACATCGTCAGTCAGCAGCCACTGCCTTTGACTTTATCTAGTTGTCTTTTATAGACAGAGTGATAGAAGAAACAGTTCTGTCATTAGCATGGAACTGAGTGTATTGCCATAAGAGTGCATGAATAGGAATTCCTGTGTTGAGTTACTAAAGGATAATTCAAAGTCATTTTCAACATGCTGCTTTTTTTCTTTCTGTCATAGGGGGATGGGGTTTAGAGAACATTATTTTGTTTCGGGCATTCTCAAGCAAGTTCCCTAGGCTGAGGGAGGACTGAGGGAAGGCCTGCAGTTTATCACTTTTTACCAAGGAAATTGGTAAAATTACAGATTAAAAAAGGGGGGGGGGGGGAACCCACCAAAAAAAAAACAAAAAAAAAACAAAAAAACAACCAAAACCCTGCTATTAGCTTTCTCTTTTTTCTTCTCTTCACAAATCTGGTAGATTACTGAAGTCCACAGAGATTTATTGAAAAGTCTGTATTACCTTCTCTCTCCAAATTCTTTCTGCAAATCTTTGCAGTCAATAAACAGGATCACATTCCTGAATCTCAAAACTGAGTGGCAGTTGGTACATCGGAAATATGTTTTATGTAGACATTTGAGAAATGCTCTCAGAAAATATTTATTTAATTTATTTTATCTATCACTTGTTGAGAGTCCTATTGGAAGGTGCTTCCAGGGTGTGTATTGATATGAACTGCACGCTTGGTGACGTTTGGTGCCAGTGACTGTTTGCAGGTGGCCCAAGAACCAGCTGGCGCAAACTATCTAATGACCTGATGCTCTTAAGGTACAAATCATCATTTACATTTTTACCAAAAGCAGTTACTGGATATACACATGTAAAACTGAATAGCTGATTTCACAGCAATGTTTTAAATACAGCAAATACTGCCTGTCAGTCAGCATACATGCTCACTATTGATCAATTACTAAACTGTGTTCTGCAAACCATACTTCTATCATTTGAGTAGCCTTCCTTCATATTGGTTGTTGCTTCAATTTTTTATCTTGTATGCATTTATTTAGCTTTTAATCTCTACTCCCCTTTGCTACGTTTTCTGGTTGGGCACCCACAGCCTCCTCTGTGTGGTTTCTAAACACTGTCACCGATTGGAGCTTTAGAAGTACAAATATGGGATCTATGTGGTATATATGTGAATGTTGCTCTCTATACAAGAGAAAACAATATTCATATATATATATATGATAGACTGGTTTGACATATACTTTGACCCATTCTGATGATTTCCTAAGTACAAAGGACTCCATGTTACTTTCTGTAATCCTAGTGCTCACTCTCGAAGTGCACAGGTAATACCCATGGAAGCCAGTGCTGCTGTTCTACTGCTGTACCCAAGGGTGTCTATGGCATCTGACTGTTCAGTTTGATTTCCCATAAAATGATGTGAGAAGAAATTCATCTTCCAGGTGAGTTGGTAGAGGAAAGCAAAAAATGGGAAAGCAGCACAAAACACTACTCTGGGGCTTGATCTGAGTTTCAGCTGCCTCTAGCCTTAAAATTGAGACGGTCCCCAGCAGAAAAGTGTCCTTCTGACTGAGCAGTGTTTCTGGGTCTTAATATAATAGTATTCTTACTCTTGAGGGTGCAAAATGCAATTACAAGAAACAGCAACAACAAAAAACCAATTTAAGCAGTAAGGAAAAGGACTATGAAAAACTTTGTTTCTCTTCTGATTTTCCTCTTTGAGGGGAAGTTCATTGCAGATTTGCTAGCAATTTGTGCCAGAATACTTCAGTATTGAACAATTGTGTAAAGAGAGAAACTCAAGAGAGAGAGAAGTCTGGTGAATGAAATAGGATAAAATTACTTTGATTTTGTTCCTTGTCCACACGCACAAAAAAAAAAAAAGCCCAGAACAGGATGATTTTTCCCAAGTATTGTAATGTTCAATTAGAACAGTACATGAGCGACAACTGGAAGGTTACGGAGGGTGCCATATATGTTGCTCGGAGAGAGAGAAAAGATGTAGTAAGTGCAGCCTGTTAAGAAAAACAGAAGCTGTCATTCTGTAGGCCTTCTGGATGGATAAAAACACATCACACATGGTAACACCCCCCAAAAAAAAGAGATTACAAAGAATACCAGGAATCTGTTGTGATGATCTGGGAACAAAAGACTGGAAAAGAGGTAAGAGGTCAACCAGTAATGAAGCAAAATCAGATACCTTCTTTGAATTGTGAGAGCAAAACTGCAAAGCTTTGTAGAGAATGGGGAGGAAAATGTTTCTAAACGTTCTCAGAAAAAAAAAAAGGTGAATGTATCACTGGGGCACAGCAGAAGGAAAGTTGGTTATGAAGAAAGCAGTGTGATCTAAGAGTTTGGTTAAACTTAGTGTCCACAACAATATATTTGGTTTTTTGTTCCTTACACCCCATTTTTCTTCAGTTGTGCATTTGGTCTTTTTTTTTTTACCCTTTTTTTTCCCCTGAAGAAATACCCTTCTGCCTTTTTATTTTCATGGAAATAAAAGACATGGCCTAGTGGTGTGCTTTTGGGATCTCTGGTTTGCAGGCCGATTTGCTTCTTGCAAATTCACCGAGTTTCAGGAGGTGGTAATTTACTAACAGGATGTAGAATCAGGACTTTGCATGAATGTTACCCACAGAATTCAAGAGCAATTAGGATTAACACTAAGCAAAGATCTTCTGATACCCTGAAAAGGTTTGCATGGAAGGAATAGACATTATGAGAAGTAATATTAGTCTACTGCCATTTCTTGCTTTAGTTTATGTTAGGAATTTTGGTTATGAAAAAATGTTTCCATGATTTCCAGTCTTATGTTGAACAATGGGTCTGACTTCATTTTTGTAGAGGAGAACCATGTATACTTCAGCTAGCACCCTCTCAGACTGCCTCAGGGGATAAGACTGAAGGGGTGAGAATTCTTTCGTGCTTTGATGCATTGGTTGGGAAGCTTACACTCCTGTTAAGCGTGATGTGTTTTATGTTAATAAACAAAGATCATTAACTGAAGACTGAAGTGCTGCCAATCCTGAATCTTTCATGAGCAATAAATTCTCATTAGAAATCCTTTAGGGAAATGCATATCCTTTCAAAAGAATTTCCACAGCACATCATCTCTATGTGACAAATCTCCAGAGAAAAAATATAGATGAGCAACCAGTGATTGGGGGATTTGTTAGCTTATCTTCCAAGTCCTTTGCAAAAAGAAAACCTTGTTTGCTTGTTTCTTCCTTTGTTCTTAATTTTTCAAGGTTTTCTTAAGTCCAGGCTTAGTGTGTGTGTGGGGGTGGAATAAAAGGAAAAAGAATTAGGAATTGGCTGAAGGGGTTTGGGATTCAGAGCGAATTCTGCTTGGGTCACAATCCAGAGAATTCTTCATATATCAGAAGATATCTTCTGAATTTCAAGTATTTATTAAAAAACCCACAACCCTTATACAAGTAATGTATGCAATAAAAATGGTGTCAATGTGTATGCTGTAAGGATCTAGTACTTCACACTATACAGAATATCCCAACCAAACACATCTGAACTGGGACTCCATCTAGTCTAGAGAAGAGCCTGACCCAGCTTAAAAATGAACAGCAAAACACCAGGTAAGAAATTACACACTCATGAGTTTATCCCCTAATGGTGATGCAATGTCCATCCTACAACAGCAGACTGGATGAAATCTAGAGTAGAGTAAAAGTACTGAATGATGTGCTGAAGATGTGAAAAGTACCTTTACGCACAGTGGTGTCTTTCTAGTCCTTGCTCTTCTTTCTTGAATGTGTATTAAAACAATAGTCTCTGTGTAGAGAGTACGGCTGCGTTTACACCTCTGGTGTTGCTTTCAATTTCACTGAGTCACAGAAATCAAATTCTGACTCTCTTGAAAGTAGCATCTGCTTTAGCAGTATCTTCCTGGTGTTGGCGACTGATGTGTTGCCAGGCCTGTGTCAGCTCCACTGAACAGCCAAATGTCACCAGCTTTGGTACTTAGAGCAAGGAGAGCAGGTGTATTTGGGGAGGAGGACTGAAAAAAGCATCTTGTGGGCATTTGAAATGAAGTGTGACAGTTGTGTGTTTTTGAAATGAGATGGAGTAAAAGGTGGTGGCTTAAACTGTTTTCTCCCATGGGCTAAATTGTCATCTAGCAATCACCCTGTTCCTCTCTCATTACCCACTTTGAACCCAGCTGCACTATCAAGCTAAACTGAGAGGTTTTTAGCAACCTGTCTTACTGTCTCATCTCATTTAAAGTGGAGCTCCAGGGCCATATACTACTATGGGAGGACCAAGTGAATTAGATGTGAACCAGAAGGGAAAGGTGGTAGTGTAAAATTTGTTTTCCACGGTAATCTGTGCTGGAGAAGGTCGTAAGAATGATGCAGTGGCTCCGAGGGTACTGTCAAAAAAGAAGATAAGCACTTCTGTTTTGTTTTAATTAGAAAAGTGCAAACTGCAGGCCTTGTACTGTGAAAGAATTCTCAGAAAGAAATTTGCTATAATTTTAGAGCATGTTAGGCTTTCATTAAACAGATGCTTTTCATTTGTGTAAGGTATTTTAAAGTAGCACCTGAACAGAAGAGTCAATGGTTGTTCTTGTAGTAAAGGATAGGGATCTGAGTACAACAGCTGCCTATATTATAATTTAAAGTTTCTTTTGCCAAATTAATATTGCTAACTGCCTTCTATTAGTCCTTTTCTTCTTTTTTTCTCTGTTTAAACAGCAAGGTTTTCCATAATGGTAAGTCTTTGAGAACTTGGCAGCTTGCCTAATTGTGCAAATTCGCACTGTATGCTTCTTGGATTGCAACTTATTGGCAGAAATAATAAAACATTAAATACAAATATTACTGTTAATGTAACATAAAAATTGAGAAATCAGTCACTTCTGTAAAGAAATTCCAAACTACAACAGTGTGAATTTATATAATTGCTTTCGCTAGGTATTTTATGGTGCAGATTGAAGAACAGATGCAATAAGGTTTATGGTTAATGTACCACTTTTCATAATAACAGATTTTGGGGACAGATCCTGTGCTCATTTATTTGTTGTCGTGCCTTTTAGTAATTCATGGGATGTATTGAAACAAAAGATTTAAATGGGGAGCAAATTGTGCAGAATTTGGCCCTGCTAAAACCTTAATTATGCTTTTCAATAAATGCAAGATTTATATAATGCATCAATATTGAATTTATGATGTTAAAATCTGTACTTTAAGTGTATTTCAGAGTTCAGTACCGTAGCGCTGTTTACTTGGTGTTTCTTGGAATTTAGGTATTTGATGTTTCCTATTCAATATGGTACTAAAGTTGCTAGCCAGGTGTAACTCTTACCTGCTGCTGTTTACTGTTTGTGTTTGGTCTGTAAGTATCTCTAAGTAGCTACTGTCTGCAGATTTTAGAAATTAGTAGGAAAATGCTGTGGTTGTGTTTTGTATTTTTTTCCCCTCCATTTTTGTGTTTTCATAAGAAAATTCAGCTTTTTCTTCCCATCCATTTTCTTTTACCTGGAATTTCAGCCCAAAAGAAAGGCTTCAGAGGAAAAAATAAAATATGCAACCGAATGCATTATCTTGTGAATGATGGTCATAAGCAAGATGTTCCAAAAGATTTGTAAAATGATTGCTTGGTATAATTCATAATTATCCTGATGATTGGGCATTGTGTCATACAGACATTAATCTTTTATCCTACAACTGAATGTGTGCATCATGAGGAAGGAATAACTTTTTGTCTGTTTTTTTCTTAATCAAGAAACTGCCTTGAGTGTGATGGTTTATACCATCTCCATGTCTAGTCAAGAAACTGAAAGGGAGGATGGTGTCTCTATTGTCATTCTCTAAGGAACGTTATTTAAAGATCTCTATTTAAAAGCTTTTGTTCTTCACTTGCTGGTTTTTATACATTGCCAAGCTCCCTAACTGTGTCTGATACTGTTGGTCCAAATATATATAGAATTTGAGATGGGCTGTGTGTGGAGTCAGCTCTAATAGTGGAAGGAGACACAGCAGTGTTAAAAAAATAGATGTGTTTGAAATGTTGTCTGAAATACCAGTGAATCATTAAAGTGTGTGCAGTCTTGCACCCATAATTTCAATGTCGAAGACAATAAGTGTCAATGAAGTAATAAAGATTGCCCGTGTGAGAGAAGATGCTTCTGTTGAAAATGCATCGCCATCCATCCCCGCGCACTTGCTTAGGACAGGAGAGCTACTGAGCTCAAGTGCCCAGCTGACCTTGGGTGCCGTGTGGGTGCTGAGAGAGTAACTTGTCAGGAGAAGAATCCCATGATAATCTGCCATGGACTTCTGATAACCTTTCCTGTTTTGATTTCTTTGCCAAAGGCAACCATTTTGCTTTTATAATGAAGGCTTTGCCCCCACTATGCTCCTCTCTTTCCTTCCTCCTTTCTGACCAGAGTATGTGACTCAGCCCTGTGTAACCCCGTAATTTCTTCCATGGTATTTCTTTTGTGTTTGGCATCTTGTTCTGATGCTTCTGGAAAGTAACTAGATGGTCTTCTTCCAGTTTTGCTACTGATTTCATATATATCCACTGGAAATTGGTGAGGAGCCTCTAGGGATTGCTGGGAACTATAATCAAAAATAGGTATAATTCTATGGGGTTTTTTTTCCTTACTGCTAGTGTCACCTAAAGAAAACAAAATTTAAGTTACTACCTCTTTTGCTTGTCTGGATTTGTCTGTATCATGTCTTGTAGAAGAGAAGTTTAATGTAAATGATGTTTTCTGTATGCTTATCTTTTATTACATATAAATTAGCAATAAACAGGAGCTTGTGCCTTGCTGGTAGCTCATCCTATCTATTTCGCTTCTGCTTGACAGCATTAGTACTTCTGTTATTGTAACTTCAGTCTTTCCAGTTACTGTAAAAATAATTAAGTAAAGCTTGTACTTTGCTTGGCTTTAAATTTGCAATGAATCTTTCTTTGCAAGATGACTTACACTGGCAGATCTAGTTAAACCGTCGAGACACTAAAAGACCAGTTTCAAAATGCACATGACGCTGACGTTTTTAAAACACCAGATGCCTTTGTTGTACGTGGTCTTCAGTAGGAAGGAAGGTTGCAGCATCACTGACCGCTGCGATTGCAACAGGAGCTGAAAGAGGTGCATTAGTTCACTGCAGCTGTTCCACCCTCGGCTGTTCCCTTGTCAGATCTCATAGACTCAGCAGGGTCAAGCCTGGTCAGCATTTGGATGGGAAACCTCCCTGGCAAACCAGGAGTTGAAGGAAGCTGGGCTGGTGTCTCCCTGCACAGACTAGCGATGTTACTTAAGACATTGTTAAGACATTGCCCTTTTTTTTTTTTTTTTTTTACTCCTGCTTTTGTTCTTTTGTTCTTCATTATATTTTTTTGTTTTGTTGTATTGATGTAAGATAGCAATATAAAGAAGGGAAACTAAGAAAAAGGGAGTCTTTCACACATCCAGTAGCTTTTATTGTGGTGTTTGATCTGAGGATATCAGGAACAGTATCAGCATTTGTTCAAAATTATGTCATAGGTGAGGGCTTGTGATTGCATTGACTCCCCTGCCTTTATCCCCATGGACTGGGAGAGGTTCAGGTAGCACAGTTTTGTAGTGAAACCCTGAGCTGTGTGTTTTAGCTGTCACTGGCATACGACAGGGTTTTTTTGTCTGGTAGTTGATTAAGTTGAACTCAAGGTAAGGGAGAGGGAAGGAGAAATTTTTGGTTTGAGGAGAGTTCAAAATTTACAGGATTATTTAGCACATTTATGTTTTTCTTGGACTAGAGGGGCTTTTCTCAAACTGTTGTTTATTCGAACAAGCTACTGCAATATCTACTAGTGATACTGAGACTTGAAATGTATCTTTCTTCCATCCACACAGTGACTACTTGTGTGCTTGGTTCCATCTGGAAAGGATATAATTGAATCCTTGTTTGGCTCCTTTAATTATCTCTTTGCAAAGTCGTTGGCTCAGAGTTTTGCCACTTACAATGAAAATATTCAAACTTAACAGCATAAACTGTGCTTTCAGAGAATGTTTTTGTAAACCTTTTATTATTTGGTGGTTTTTCAGAAGCGAACATGAGAACTTCTCAATGAAGATGTTTTGCTACTTTTTAATCCTTGGAGAAGATTTTGTTTTCTTGCAGGATGGCTGTAGTTTGCTAATTAACTTTGTTAATTAATCATGCTGTAGGGATGAAACATGCTTGATTAAAAATAAATAAAACTGTATAGCAACAAGGTAATGCTACTGATTTTTTCCTATTTAAAAACAAAGATTAAGGAAAACAAGATTAACTTTGAAGCTGCATGTCAAATATTCTTTGCATTTGAAACATCTGAAAGGCTAAAGCAGCTAAAAGCTTATTATTTTTTGCAACTCAGTTGTAGTAAAATGCTTATCCAATTGTAACACTATTAAAAAATGGGGGCTCAGAATAGTCAGTGAAGGTGCTGTCTTAATCAAAACTGCCTGAGATGTGGGTAGTGACAAATGGGTTTGTTTGGTCTTGCTCAGACATGAAGGTCCTTGTTTTCTCTTGTCATTTATCATATATGAAAACTTCCAATGCTGAGAATGGGTGTTAAACGCTGTTGGCTTGTAGCTGGATTCTGACCACGTTTCTCACCCATTATACCAGCATACGTTTGGACAGAGGTGGTGGGAAATGGCTCACTGTGGGCGATGGGCCAAGTGCATCACAAATGAAGCTCCCTGGAAGAGTCTCGAGGATGCCTGTGGTCCAGAGGCAGGCTGAGTCTCTGCCATGCATCCTGCCTAGATGAAGGGAACCATCTGCGGAGGTCTGGCTGCGAACACACAGCTCCTTCGCCCAGGGAATGCAGGCAGGAGGGAGAAGGTGCTCTGGGACCTGTTTGACGTGGGAGCACAGAGTCTGCTTGGCTCAAAGTTGACTTAATTTTAGACACTGCTGGAACAGATGGCTCTTCTGTATCCACTAGTGCAGGTTTTTTTTCCTCATACGTGATAGTCAAGTTTCTTTCACATGGACTTTTATTGAACAGTGGTTCTGTTCCTAATAGAAGTGATGTTATAAACACAGTATGAGAACGCCAGTCTTTGTTGTCTTCACTGGGAAAATTGTTAAGGAAGCCCTTTCCGAACCTTAGCTGGGATCCTTACCTGGGGAGGGACGAGTTAGAAGGAGCCCTCTTTGTGGATGGAGCTTGAATTGAATTTACTCTGATAAAATTCCAGAATTCCAGAAAGGTGGAACTGATCCTGTGTTGGAGGTAACACAGAGAGAAAAATAGGAGTGTTGCTCATGCAGGAGGAATAACTAAATAAATCTCTACGGACCACTGGCAGGAAGAGGGTATGGAGGAGTGATTTGTGGGGAGTTTTGTTTATTCCCCCCCCATATTTTCTCAAAAAATATCTTTAGGCATTTGTTTTGCAATTAAAAAGTCAAACCCCCTCAAAGGGTATATTCACTTTTTCTGCTAAAACACCGAAGGGCACAGAAGCGGTGCAAAAATGCAATGGGCTATTTCCAGCGATGAACTAAATCCTTAAAATAGGATTAACTAATTTTGTGATTTGCCTGTGATAGTATCTGAGCAAGGAAGAGGGAGGATCTCTTTTGGAAGCTGTCTTTAGGACACTTGAGTTGGGGGCTATCAGTGCCATGCTAACTCCACTTTCAGTTGTCAGTAGTTTTTCAGATACACGAAATGTGATTTTGATACCATGCTGGAGTACCACAGACACAACTTCCACTGGCCTTTGGCTGTACCGTTTTAGGTTTTGCCAATATTCAGTGGTTTCTACACTGTATACATTTACAAATCACAATGTTGGCCATGCCTAGTATTAATCTGAGAACGGTGCCTGCCAGGTGGCACCAGCTGGCTGTGTGAGGAGGGTTGTGGGAGTGCAGCAAGCACGTGGGGGTAGGTAACTGTCAGGGAGATGTCACTTAAATACGAGGTCTTATACTGAAATGGAGGAGGAGGACCCAAGCATGTGTTGAGCTGTGGCTGAGTGACACAAGTGCTGTCATTCCTGCAGTAGCCAGGCCAGGTGTGCACAGGTCTTCCTTCCTTGGCAGAAACCGTTCCTGAGAAATGGTTTAAGGGCTATTTTTATTCTAAGATCAGGAATAAAATACTATAGAGTGTTTAGCTTTTCTTGCTGGATGAGACTGAGTTGGTCAATGACAGCAGCGGCTACAGAGCTGGGGAGATTATCAGCTGACGGGTCCTCCCTCAGCCCTGGCCGGGCACCTTTGCAGGGTTTTGGGGGTCAGGAGTTTCTAGCCCTGTCTCTTCTCTGTGGTAAGAGACCCAGGCAATGCATCTGCATGTTTTCAAGACTTTATTATTCACGGCAGTGTGCTGTGTGGTTTTCTTTCCTGAACTTGGGATGTCTTAGGAGAGCTGGGTGGTATGGCTGGCGGGCTTGTGGCTGGAGCCCTTGGCAGGTGGCACAGGGCCAGTCCTGCCGGCCCTCGAACAGTGCGGCTGTGTGAGGGCAGAGGCTGCCTGCCCACGGCCATGTCCCAGCGGGCCCGAGCCACTGGCAGCCTGATATTTATACTACACTGAGTAGTCACTGGGGCAGAGATTTTAAATATCCCAGCTGAGTGCCGGGATGCTGCACTGGGATGGTTCAGCTCTTTCTTTCCAATTAGACCAAGTAGAATTTCTGGGCAAAACAGGAGTAAAGGGAGAATTTCAAACCTCACAATAGATATGTTCTGTTTTAAAGAAACCTTTTGCTGGAGGTTTCCAAAGCTGATCATCTTTGGCAAAATTTGCAGATTTTATGTTTCATCGTGTACTGATAAATTCCTCACACGCTGATAAATTCCTCTGATGTTTCTGCAGGGTGGTTTTTTTTTTTTTTCAAAATAGGTACTATTCTTCAAATATAGCCTGCTTGAAAAAGTGTCTTTGTTTTCTTTAATCTCATTTAAATTATGGTAGGTTGCTTAAGTCCTACTTGTTCTGTGAAGTACTTTCTGCTTTGCTGAGCTTCCAGAGAAAATTCTTCTCTTCCCAGTGGTTGGTTCCTGCACCAACCAAGTGTTTTGCAGTTCACATACTTGGAACATGATACATTTTCCCAACCCATACACTGTGAAAATCCTTTTCCTTTTTTACACATACTAAATCTCTACTTCCATTCCTTTGTTAAAACTTTTCAGGTTTTCAGGTGTGTTGTGATCGCCAGACCCATAATTAAGCAAATTAATTGTTACTAGAGTGTGGCCAAACATTTGGGTAAGGATCTTACATTAAAACAGGCTAATTAAAAAAAAAAAAATTACTAATTCCAGTAGTTACAAAATACAGTATAGTATGTTAAGGAATAGAATAAATTTATTTTAAATTTAATTTCTGTGCATACATTTATCGATGATCTAATAGCTTGTGTTAATACAGTGCGGAACAAAGCTAATGTGCAAGGCTGTAGGAAAATAATAGAATCTGATTTTGCATGGTCTGTTTCCAATATCACCAGTGTGGTGAGCTACTTTGTTGTTTGAATGGAGCAAATGATGTTTAGAGTCAGTTATTTACTGACAGTTCTGTCAGACTGCCACAAAATGAAACAATAACGGAGCAGCTAAATATTGCAGAGAAACATGGCGAGGGGAGCAGGGTCTGCCGGGAGGGTTGCCCGAGCGATGTGCAGGAATGCCACCCCGATGGGGAAGTGGTGGAAAAATGAACTGCTATTCACATGCTTTTCTTTCCGTAGGGAGAAGCTGTCTGTGGCTCGGCTGCAGCGGGAAGTTGCACAAAGTAAGAGTGAAGGAGCAATGGTAAGCCGTGGCAACTCGCTGCTTTGAGATTCTTGTCTTACTGCTTCATGCCTTAGGTACATTTTGTCTTGCTGAAGATGATCACCGGAGCATTAAGGCTGCTTTGGACATAATGATGGCTACCCAGTGATGTATTCATAAATCTGAGGAAATTCAAGGTTGCATCTTGGCTGCCTGGGAAAAGCCGTGGTAGAGAAAAGCTGTTTCCTTTTCCCTGCTAATGGTGCTTACTGGAATTGGAAGCAAGGCAAGCATGGAAAGGCAATTTCAGATCAAAGTGCAGTATAGTTGCCTGTTAAATCTTACCCAGCTGCAGAAAAATGGAAGAATGCAAGCTTGGAAGCTTAAAAAAAAACCCCTCAATCTGATAATTTTGTAAATCATGTAATTCTCCTGATATCTTCATTTTTCACGTAGCAATTTATGAGATTAGGCTTGTGAGCAAAAGTTGAAATGGCAGATTTTTGGTTAACCGCAAATCTCAATTTATAGAGTGCCTTATCTCTTCAAAACAGTTTTCTTTAGAAGCCAACATGTGCTGAGTGTGCTTAATTACTTAATATCTAAGGAACTCTTCCCATCTGTTGAGGAGTTTGTTTGTCCCAGTCTTCAGATAAAATGTCTTAGGCTTCCATGGGATAAAGCAGACCCGTTCAAAAACCTTAAAACCCAAACCAGTCCCCTTGAATGTACTCACAAAATTGCTCCTGATCTGAGTGAATGGCTTAGTAGGCTGTGAAAGAATTTGGTCCAAAGTATGTTTAACTGAGTGGGGGGAAGCTGTAGAGGGTCTCAGAGGAGCAGGTGCTCAATTAGTTGTGCAGTGCAGGGTCCTTAAAACCCTACCTGCCTCCAATGAGTGCATTTTATAAATTAGCGATTAATGCAGTGAAATGAGATTTGGAGGGACCTAAGCGACAGGTAGAAGAAACCTACCATGAATCTGTAGCTCTCACTGTGGCCACACACGGGTCCAGCAGAGCTGGGGTGCCTCACAGTGGGCTCTGCTGGGACAGGGGCTTTTGGGCTCTGAATTCCTTGTAGAGAAGGGAAGGAGATTAGTAGGTTTTGCTCAGGCAAACATTGCTTGCTGATTTGCCCTGAGCACCTGCTGCATTCCCATGTGGGCCATGGAACCCTCTGCCCTCTCCCATCCCAACACTGACCCCGATGTACCTGCCCGTGGGTTTGCCACCAGAACACTTGGAGATGGAATTTAAGCAGTTGGGAAGACTGGCCACCGGGTGATGTTTTATGAAGTCCTGGAGGAGCTGAGAAACAAAAGCTTTATGAAGTCAACCACAGTCCGTGACCAAGCTGGAACTCTGCTGCCTTCAGGAGGAATTTTGCCTGAGAAAGAATGACAAAGTTTGGGCACTGGATTTGCAATTGCATTTTAGTTTTCAGTGTAAACAAACTTCAAAATCTGAGAAGAGCTGTTTATTTCAAATGTTTCCTTTTTTTAAAAAAAAAACTCCTAGCTTTCCCTTGGAGGCACAGAAATAATATATTGAGTGTAAAATATACTTACTGAGATAATCCAAGATTATGAGCAATATTGATTAACCTTCTAGAGCTGGTAAGGCTTTCGGTATGCGTGCCCACCTTGTGGTCTCATCTTGGGAGGGTCAGACAGTTCTTGTGAGTTTCATTCTGGGCTTGTGGGATTAATCACATAGCCCTGCTAACCGGAGTGTAATTTTGTATGATTTGTTGAGTGGCTGAGTGTTGTAACCCGTTAGGAGCTGATAGGTAGCTCTTGGAGGGTGCAATCTTTCCCCCAGGTAAATACTAGGTAGTTTTTCACCTCTTCCCTGAGGGGTAATTTCCACAATTAGCCTGCAACTACAGCCAAGGATGAGTGCGCCTGTAGAGACAATTGCTTTGAAGCTGTTGATGTATGGAAACTTCTTTGTGTCTCAGAGCTCAGAACTGGTGATTTTAATATGAAACACAGCAGTCATTAATTAACATTAATGAACTCGCTTGGCTCTGAGTAGTACAAGAGCAGTAAGGGGCCAGGAGATAGAGTTTTTGAACACAGGGGGTGCCAAAGATAAAGTAACTTGTGTAGGTTTCATTCTGAGGGTGTGCAGCAAGGAGTCTGCAGTACATTTCAGGCTGCATAGTTCAGAAGCAAATACTTTACAAAGATTCACAGGAAAATTTCTTTGAGGGATTCTGAGCCAGAGAGTCTTTGGCAAATGGTGAGGCTTCCTCTGGAGAATGCTGGCAGCCAGCAGTGTGCCCGCA
Organism: Chloroceryle amazona; assembly: GCA_027560015.1. Classification (NCBI taxonomy): domain Eukaryota; kingdom Metazoa; phylum Chordata; class Aves; order Coraciiformes; family Cerylidae; genus Chloroceryle; species Chloroceryle amazona. The sequence continues at coordinate 27,020 of JANHFX010016200.1, forward strand.
AGGCTCACATCCCATGTGCTGCTCTTTTTGGTGTGATGGACATCCCCCTGGAGACAGCATGGCATCCCATGGGGCTGGTGGTGAGGATGCTGGGCAATGGTACCAGCCGGCTGCGGGGTGCCTGAGGGGTTTTTGCTGGGTTGTCACCGGCTGCGACTCTGGATAAAAGGGATGGCACCCCCTGCAGCCCTCTGTCAGTGACAGACCACAGCTTTATTTCATCACTAATTAGCTAATTGCCTTTGCTTACTCCCATTTTTTTGTTTGTTGTGCTAGTTAGATTGGCATGAAGGTCTTCAGTGAACGAACCCCTTCATTTGGGAGGAGCACATGTGACAGCACATACCACCTTTAATGTCACCTTCAGTGCCTCACTCAGTCTGGTGGAGAGCATTTCTTACACCAGGCATGATGGGGCTGAGGGCAGAGAGCAGGAGGAGCAGCGCTGCAGCACCGCTCCCCTGCCTCCCGGGCACTTGGTGAAGCATCGCACAAGCCCTTTTCAGGATGGTACCTCATTTACTACCCACAAGCGTTTCTTGCAGCTTTTACAAAGAGTTAATTTTATTTGCCTTTTGCTGTCACAGATCGGTCATGAGGGTAAGAGGTGACCACATTATGTCAACCCACACTCATTTTTAGGGTGAGCAGAGTCAGTGAACAGGGAGTGTGTGTGCTGCCCTGCCACCAGTGTGCTGGAGGGACATGTGGTGCTGCGGATTTGCCCTGTCCTTCCAGCTTCCCGTTTGGCACCTTTCTGGTGACAGTGTGAGGAAGCTGTGGATACCCTTCCCTATTGCCTTTTCAGCGCAAATCAAGGGGAGGATGCGGCACTGAGGATTTGCTTCCCTGCACTGGGGGTTGTCAGTAACCTGTAAACAGCTGTTGCCTTTTTGCGTGTGGTCTGTGGAAGTGATAGGTGGGAAAGGCTCCCAGTGCTCAGATTCGCCCACTGTCAAAGGGGCTGCTGTAGTGGGGTGGACACGTACGTAAAATTAAAAATGACAAATAGATTGGAAGCATGTGCTGTAGAAATTACTTGCTCTGTATTATCTTTGCTGAAAAACTGGGTTTATACATCTGTATAAATAACATATGGCGAGTGAGGATGAAATGCATGTTTATGAGGAGATGTTTTCCTGAGAAGACTTCATCTGAGGTTGAAGATCAGGCAGTCTGTGCTCTAAGTGATACCAGCGTGTCTGCCTCACTCCCCATAAGAAATGTGGGTTTTAATGTCCCAGTTGTACTTTTTCATGATGAATTTATTATTGGAAGTAGATAATTATTGGAAGGTACTACAGAGAATTAAGATACTGCATTTCAAGATAAATGTTTATCACCAAAAATACATGAATAACCTGTAATATGTATTTTCCATATGATGATATGGAAAATCTGATACTTCATATATAGGCTTGAGTCTGTATTTATAAATTACTTGAATTAGGAGAACTGAATAAATTCAGACTGTAAATACCTGACAGTTGCTCAAGTTCCTTTATTTTATGAACCACCATCAGGAAATATGATTATTCATTATCAAAATGTGCAATTACTGCCAATCCATCTACCGCAAGCTTCAGAAGCACTGAGCCTGTATTGCCAGGTGACTCTTCCTGTAGCTTATGGCCTTTAATTTCTTAATGTGCATGTTTGCAGTTTCCTTAGTCGTGTTTCTTCTGACTCATCACGGCTATTTTACCTTTTTTGTAAAGGAAATGATGATCACTTCCTATGTGTACAGTTCTTACTGCATTTGCTGGAGATTGTGCAGGTGTCTGTGGTGACAGAGATTCCATTATTAAAATGAGCAGCTTTCAAAACATCACAAGTTTGTTTCAAAACATAGAAGACTGAAACCAGCTTTAGTCATCAAAAGTTGTGGGTTTTTTGTTGTCGTTTGTGTGTTGTGTGGTGGTGTTTTTGTTTTTTGTTTGTTTGCTTGTTTTTGTTTTGTTGTTTTTTTTATACTGTAAGACCTTTACTTTGGACCTGTAGGGCACAGGAGAAGGCCAGGTCATTTTTTCCTGAAATTTTCTTAACAGTGCCAGTCAGGAAAAAAAGGAGAAAAATGCTGCCATAGTTACCTAGCAGAGTTCTCGCGGCAGTTCGCGTTTTACGTTAGCAGAAACTAGATTAAAAACCTAAAATGAACCAAAAATGTACACGATTATATTGTAATGTAATGACTTGGATTCCTTTAATGATTACCCCCACAATGTTAAATTTTGTATTCATTTGACACCTTTATTTAGATATATGTTACACAGCTTCCTTAGCCTGTACTTCTGCATCCAAGTCCCTTAATTCTGCTCTATTTTCCATTAGTTCAGTGGCCTGTAACCTACACAAAAGAAATTGTAGCACTCTGGCAATTTAGCTGTGAAGGTTAAAGTGGGATGATACTGCCTTTTATATGTACATGGGTTTCACTTAGGGTGGGCCCGAGGCTCTGATTTACCATGTGTCCTGCTGCGCCTTTAAGTGATGCAAAGTGATTATCATGGGCTCTTCCCGGTACCCGTCTATTCCACACCTGCACCCTTTTGTTAAAAACCCACCATGTTAAGTGAATGTGAGGTCCCCACTGAATAGGTTTCCACCCTCTGGTAATCCTTCTGCATCAGATTGATTTATGAATGTATCAGATTCTTTGTTAGCATGTAAACCACTAATTAATTTAAAGCTCTCTGTGGAAAAATTAAAGCCCTGGTTAAGGCTTTCAACAGGCTCAGATGGTGCTAATAATGGAAAAACAAGTTATATTAATGAGTTTTGATGCGATCAGCACAATTCTTGCTTTACAAACAGTTTTTGCTGTAAAACAGTAGAGCCTGCAAGTTTTTAAATAAAAGGGTGGAAGAAGTAGAAAGGAAAGGCAGAAAAAAAATTGCAGCATCAGTAAGATATCCCATTAATACTAGGAACTGAGTCACTTCTGCTTGTTACAACTTTCTTAAATGCAGTGTGTTGAGATGTACGTAACTGCCTCTTAAGAAACCATGGGAGGTGCAAATTGGTCCTTTTCTCAGACTGAAATTGAACTTCTAAAGTAACCAGCTTTGAGAAGTTCTCTGCCTCTTCCTTGTCACTTGATGCCAAACAGGAACATTCACATGGGGTGGATGTGGTGAAGAAAATGTCTTGATTGAAATAGTATTAAAATCAGTAGAAAGTCTGATCATATTCTCTTGCTTTTCCAAACTCCATGGTGTTTAGTATTTAATTTCAGTTGTTTGATTTTTATTTTTTTTTTTTTGCTAAACTTTTTTTGTTAAACTTTTAAGGTGGGTACTAGTTTCTGGTTGAGAAGGAGATCAGATCCTGACTTGATGATGCTTTGTTGATCTGAGTAAAATGAAACCCAAAATAACCAAATCTCCTTCTTTCATAGGAAGCTGAAGTTGCTTTTTCTGCACCTCTGCTGGCAGCTGCCTTTGCTTCTTCTGTCTCTCAGCACTGCCAGGACACTTTGACTTGGCCCACCCTCCTGTCTCTGTGGCCCACACCACAGCTGATAGCTAATGCTGCCCCATTCATCAGTGAGCAGGGAGCCCTCTGAAAAGGAGCATGGTCAGCATGATCAGAGGCTGAGCTCCTAACATCTGCACTATGTACCTCGTTCTTACAGAGGAGGGGGAATCCTGAGGTTGATCTTCAGCTGGGGTCTTACAGATGGCAGCACAATGTCCTGCCACTAGCAGGGAAGCGCTTTCTGTCACCGGCGTGATGAATCTCTGCAGTCGCCTCCAGCAGCTGGGAAGGCTGTTGCAGAAGCACCCGGGTCATTCAAAAATAGATGGTATTTAGTAATAAATGAAGTGTTAAAGATGAGATACAAAAGGCTAAATTGTCTTTCCCAATTTCTGGGTCTACATTTATGAAAACATCTAGCTGTGCTTTAATTAGAAAGTAACAGAGAGAGAGAGATAAACAAAGGTGCCGTTATAAAATGTCTCTGAATATTAAATATCCTAAACTGGAAGGCAGTAAACTGACCCTTGTGCTGCCTTCTCTGTGAAGCTGTGTATTTATACATGCTGTCTTGCTCCTTTTTCTTAGAAACTCTCTTGTACAGCCCTCACCGAAGCTTAGTGACATTAGTAGGAGTTAACATCAATAATGATTATTGAAATTCTTTACAAACCTAGTTTAATACTCCTGGACCTCATTAATTGTTCACACTTCATTAGGCCAAATGTCACCACTTCGCAGTATCTTCAGTGGTTTTAAAAGAAAAGATTGTATTACAGTTGTTCTTGTGTCCCGATTTGTTGTTTGCTTCAGCTTTGCAAATATATAGATATTTTCAAGTTTTAAATTTTAAGGCTTTTATGAATCTAAGGATACCTTATGACTTAAAATTGCTGGGAGTTTTCAACAGTCATTTTGCAATGAAAAAAATGAACCCAGTTTCTTTCTTCCTGCGACTGAAGTACTGAGAGCCCGAGTGCAGCTCTGCTGGGAGCCGTCTGCCTTTCAGAGCCTGTGCTACTCCTGGCTCATTAATTTCGGAGTCCGGTTTGTTCACCGGATTCCACAATAAATTGTTAAAATCAATTTCCTTTCATTCCACTGCTGTTTCAAGTGTCACAGAAAGACTGCGAACGCCTCCGGGAAGGTGCTGGGCGCTCGCCCTGGCTCTGGTTTCCCACCAGGAGAGGGAGCTGCAGCCATTGGAAACGGAGCCCACCCCGGGGAACGCGAACAGGCGGCAGGGTGGAAGTGCAGCTGCTCCTGGCTTCACTGGGATTTAGGTTCTGTGGATCTGGAAGGTGTGAGCCACAGGATTTTAAAATACGCTGGACTTCGAAGGGGCTCTAGGTACTTGCCACTGCGAGGGCAGGGATATTCTCTCCTTGGTTGTGGTGTTTTTGTGTTCTGTTTGCCAAGGATGGTGTCGTAGGCATTGGCACTATAAAGACCATTAATATATCTAAAGGAGCAGAAGTAAGTTTTGCCCCTTAGCTGGAACACACTGAAGTGGTCTGTCTCCTCAACGAGTTTCTCCAAGTATTTAGATGACATTAAAAAAGAGTCAAATCATGTAAGAATCACTGAACACCCACAAAAAAAACAAACCCAAAACCAAACCATAAAATGCATTTATATAAGAACTGAAAGTAAAACAGGCAAGCTGTAGAAAGTATGTCATACCAACTCAATTGCCCTCAAGTAGAAATTGCCATTTACATTAGATAACAAAGGCAGGGAATGTTGAGCACAGAAAGGGCACAGGCAGCCTCATAGCATCTATGTGTGTACGTAATAGCAGAGTGGCAGTTGGCTTCAGCATGAAGCAAATCCCGCTGTATGACTAGAAACAGATGCATCCTGCTCTAGGCAATACCTCACTGCCTAATGGGAGTGATGTGCCCATGCACTAATAACAGTGAATTGCAGCCATTTTCATATCAAAGGTTAAGCTCTGCAATCCTGAGCTCCTCCAGGCAATGGCAGGCGTTGACTCGAGGAAGCCACATGCTCACTGGATTAATATTTTTCCAAAGATGACCTGAATAGAGCAACCGATCTGCAGGCTGAAGAGGTAGAACATTTACAGTCAGGTTTTATCTAATGCAAGAAAGAGATCTCGTCTAGGACAGAATTAGTCACAACATCCGAGGCTCTGAAGAGGAAAGATGAATGTGTGCACTGGGCCAACAATTTGAATCTTATACTAACTAGGAAGGTAAATTTGTACAGATTAATAGTAGTGAAACTGCTGTGATATACTTGGCATTGCAACTCCTTTTTTTTTATGTAGCTGGGGAAACAGCATATTAAAAGTATAAGAAGTCACTAGATTTTGTTTTGTGGCCATACTTGGACTGTTAGTATAGAATTTATAATGCTTACCATCAACTGTAGCTTCCATCTAAAGGGTCTATTTGCAGTGTTAGTTCTAGGAACAGAGAAAAATCCATTAATTTATCTTCTTAAGACTTTGTTCATACTTATTTTAAAAAATAAACCTATTTTCTAGAGAGGATGAGGTCGTGCAGACATACTGATTCCCCAAATCTGCCTCAGTCTAATGGAGCCAGTCAGAGTACATGACCATTTTCACTGCTGGACAGGGAGGAAGGTCTTTAATATTCTTCATTGTTGTCATTTAAAGGTGCTGTTAAATATCGCTCTAGTGATTTTATTTTATATTTTTTATGTGGTACTAGTCCCTGCACAAACCAAAGAGGTTTTTGTCTGGGTCCAGAAGAATTACCTTTCTTCCCCCAAATGGGACTGAAAAGGTTATCAGGAGGGAGAAAAAGTTTCTGTATAAGGAAGGACAGAATTTATGCACCAAGAGTATTGCTCAGTTGTGATGCTTCCATTAAATGCCCGTTTACTGAAATTAATGCAGTGCTCTCAGAGCTTGTACCACGAAGCCGGTGCCGAGCAGAAGCAGTGCCTTAGATTTCCTCATCTTAGTGTAAAAGCTCTTTACTGCAACAAGTCTTTGTTCAGCATCTAGTGCAGTGGAACCCTGATCCATAATTGTTCCACAACACTAAGATAGCATGGTATGGTACTGCTGTCTTGTCCAGTTCCCTCCGGGCAGAGACAAAATGTGTATACATAGCAATACTTGTATATACAGAAAGTAGTCTGTTGGAGGTGAAGAAAAGAGAGTCAGCAGAAACAGGGCAAAACTACTGGCCCATTTCTGACCACTGAACACTTTGCAGGTAGATGTGAAAACGAGTCACAGTTCATCTAAGTGGGATTTGAACTTGTCAATATTCTTGGTGGCATTAACCCCATTAGCTTTGTTGGGTTTTTTTCCCTTGGCACCGCATAATCACCCCTCTCTGCAACTTCTGTTCAGGATTTAAAAGTAATATTAAAACATAGTAAGGAGATAATGTCTTCCTGTACTAACATAGCTTTGTATAGATTCATGTAGTTTGAGCTAGCAAATGTGATTCTTCCTTTCTTACCCTCTCTACTCCAGTCTCATAAACTTTAATTCAGTTTTTGCTTTGTCAGGAATTTGCTTTTACATACTTTGTTTGTTTTGGCTCTGTGTCTGTTGCATTGTGATAAGGCATCTTTGGATATTCTATGGGATCTTTCATAATGAAGATCTCATGACATAGTTTTCCAAGTCTGGAACTGGTGATCAGACTTGCTCGCATGTCCTGCGAGAGGAGACTGTCTAGACTGTGGGAATGACTGTGATGTTTGGATTGTGTTATTTCCATACCGCTTGGCATGATGCACTCTGTAGTTATTCTGGAAACTAAAAAAAGTGCCAGGCCTGATACAGGACCTTACCTGGCTTTTGCTTATTCTTAGTGTCTCTCCTTAGTGGCTTTTGCTCATTCTCCAAACTGTACTGATAAGTTGTGCTTTCTGTGATGTACCCTGTTATGTGACTGAATAGCCAGAGGCTTAAAAACCTTGTTCTCTATACTCACTAAGGGGTGTAGTCTTTAACTTTGGTGTCCTGCAAGGCCTTTTACTTCTTTTACCACCTAATTCCTTTATAATCTTGGAAAATATTTAATTTCTGATCTAAATTGCTCATTTGTAAACCAGGCTTTATTCTGAGTCTTCTGCTGTTCGCCTGATTGCCTGTGTAGGTAGTGATCTCTTTGGGGAAGAGGCAGTGGTCTTACTGGGCACCTAAATTGTGCTGAGAGCTGTTTGGAGCCTGGGGTGCTGATGTGCTGTGAATAATCACAGCCTGGCTACTTCGGATGAATGCCAAGAGGGGATTTGGCTCAGTATGCGCAGTCCGTACGACTATCATTTTTGTAATTACATCTTTACACTGCACATTTGTGATCGGCATCCATGGTGACACCGCTTATTTAGAAATGATTTCTGAGTGTCGGAGAAAAATTGTTACCTCCCGGGAACATCCTGTTCCTGGTAGTGTCTACTAACAACTGTCCTGCAACAGTGACTGGCAGTTTTCCATTTAAGCAACTTTTTTCAGGGCTGCTGTTAGAGGAGTGGGTCACAATTCCCAGGCTGTTACTGGAAGTCTCACTTTATGTACAGTTTCCCTATGTTGCTGCTAATAAATCACTGAGAAGGGAAAACTTGTGATGTAGGAGGTATCATAGGAAAATACATACTTTTAAATGAGAAGCTGAAAAAGAATTTCATACTAAAACTAGACTTTGAGGGTTGTCAGCTGTGATAGTCTAACAGCAGGTTTCCAGTGGTTGTGTCTTCCATCAGTTGATAAGGGAAACCTGTTCACAAGCTGACAAATGTAGGAGGAGGTGAGTGGAAGTTGGGGTGTGAAGAACATGAGCAATCTAATGCATTCCAAAAGGAAGAGCTTTGGAAGGAACATAAACAGGTTAGCAGAAATATCCTTGTGAACTCTTAGGAACCAAGAATATCATCTTCAGGAAATGTTACATCTACATGAAAAGATAAACATGGGAATGTGTTTTAGCAGAGATGGAAAGGAGCAGCTTTTCTTAGCTTTGTTCATGTAGCTACTGACTTACATCTAGATGCCTGGGTGGGAGCAGGACAAACAGTACTCAATGGGGTTCATCCACCTACCCCCACAAGAGCTTAAGAGTTGAACTAATCACGGGTGGACCCTGATTGCCACAAACCCAGCTCTGCTTGGCTTTGCCTGCATGGTCAGTGCAGATAGGGTGCTTTATTACGGCCCCGTTGAGACAAGAGATTGTTCATATTTCTCCTGTACTGAATTTACAATCAAACTTGGTGTCTTGAGTGAGTGACAGGAAGTTGGTTGTTGGAGTAACGTATTGCAGTAGTCCGCAGAAGTACTGATGAAGAGCAGATTTCCTGTTCTGCAAATGCACAGTAAAATTTCTTTCTTGCCAAAGCTGTATAATTACAAAGAGTTTGCCAACTCACTTATCTTAGTCCTCCTTGTACCCAGTGGACAGGCAAACTGGTATGGCTGTGATTCAGGAAGTCTCTAAAGATTGCTGACCTGTGCTGGTCCAGGGTAGGGAGAGAGAGTCACTGTCTTGCTTTTATAGATCATCTGCCACTGTGAAAGACAAGGGAACTGTGTGTGGAAGTGATGTGAATCCTTGATGTACTGGCCAAAAAGTACCAAAAATTCAGAACGACCTTCCTGACTCCAGTTCTGGTGCTTTGTGTGTTAGAGAATGCACATGGAAAGTCCTTAATGTTGTGTGATTATGTGTTTTATTGTCCGAGAACAGAACTTCTGCCAGTGTAATAGCTGCAAATACCTCTGTCAGATTTTTTTTTTTTTTAACTAATGCTGAAGGTGGAGGAGGTAGTTGGTATTTTCCATAGAAAAAGAAACCTCTTTTTTTCTCTTCGGAAAATAAAACTAACACATGTAATTGTTAAGTTGAAAAAAAAAAAAAAAAAGCCAGCAGATTTATTGTTTTTAGTTGTGTCTTAAATGAGACACATGTATGTGACTATGTGCAGTTAATAGATTAGAATAAACTGTGGTTAGGTAAAATAAAACAGTTACATCTACATGAAAAGATAAACATGGAAGTGAAGACCAGAGAACTAAATTTCAGAGTTTTTATATCTGTTTTTGATCTGCTTCTGTAGAAGTCTATCTGGCCTACCTGTTCTAGTAAGGAAAGAGGACTAAAGGAGTAGAGCTTGGCTGGAGCTTAAGAGTTGAGCTGAATTTGGTCTCGAGAAACAGGGTCAGACATTCAAGTGAACCTGTTACTGAAAGGTGAGACCACAAAATGCTATCAGGTGGAGACAACAGCCTTTCAGTTACTCCACTTTGACTAGTGAATGACTTAAAATCACCATGCAAACTTGTTATTTTGTTTTGTTGAGTTCTCCCAGGTACCAGGCTTGCAAACTCAGTCTGGCCTCTGAAAGTCAAGCTTGTTCTTCTGCATGTGTGCATTGTCACCACTAATAAAGATTTTGCAGTGACAGCTCTGTTAAAAATATCATTGAAGATGTGCCAGCTGACAAAAACCCACCCTATTGCCTATAGCAGCGCCTGCAGTGCTAAGGGAGTGACTGTGATAAAGAGGTACATCTGTCAGAAAGCTAAAGCTATAGGACTCTGGAATATATGCAAGGAACAGCTGAGTAAATAAGGTATCTTTTTTTTCAGTTACTTACCAACCATAAATGGACTCTACAAGCGAACACAGAAAAATCGTAATAAGATCTGACATGTTCATAAGCAATGCTGTAAAGAGCCTGTGAAAAAGAAATGCTGTATGGAAAGGTAGCTAGCAGCAAAGTAGTGATGCCGGAGGTGTTGAGCATGTCAGCTGAGAAAAGCAAATAGAAGTGTGTCTGTGAAAACTAAAATATTGGCATATCCCAGATCCGTGTGTCCTGGTGGCACTGCAGACTGTTCTGAGCCGCTTCTCATGACTGGCGTGATTAAGTTCTTCTTCGCCCATCTTCTCAGTATTTGTTTAGCCTTACATCTATTTCGGTTAACTCCTTGATACCCTGTTTATTAGCAGAACATACAAATACACTCATGAAAAGCCCAGGAAGTGAGGAAGCCCTAGCTCTCTCCAGCATCAGGGCAAGAGACACACACTACTCTGAGCTTGTGAGTAAATCCCAGAGCTCCCTGGAGCCATGAAGCAGAGTTCTACTGGCTGATCCGTTAAAGCCAAATAAAACTCTTAGAAGTCTGTTGGTTTTTTTTTCTACTGCTTATCCTATGTGTATCCTGCTGCCTAACTCCTATCTCACTAATACAGGCCCAAGTGGGAAATGCTTGATTCAACCGTGTGCCCATTTGTTCTGTGAGCATTCAGTCCTTCAGAAAAGAAACCATTTATATCATCTAAAGAACATGTTGGTCAGTTACAGAGGAGAAAACCCAGTCGCTTTTCACACAGGCACACAGGCATTGCAGATAAGGAAGAGTTATTTAAGCTGTCACTGTGTCCCTGCTGGGGGTTACTGTCACCACAGTGGAGTGGGTGGGGATTATGCTAGTGCTCCATCTTCTGCCTCATTGCACAGCCTGCCAGGTTACTTCAAAGCATGTCTGGTGGTGGGTTCTGCTAAACCAGCTGCCTACCCCATCCTGAGCCTCAAGCAATTCTCTGCTGACTTGAAAGGCTGGTAACCTCCAGCTACTTTTCAGGAGTGATCAGACTGGGACGGTCAGCTACCATTACAGCTGGATCTAGAAGAAACCTGGTGGCTGGGCATTCCTTATTACTTGCGCTGTGGGACTGTGTCCCTTCATTGAATACTTCAGACAGCATGGGAATGAATACTGCTCATCCTGTAGTGCTTCATACGAATTCCATAGGTTAAAATCAATACCAGCTATAAACAGCGTAGTTTGAGTGACATGTCATCTTCCACGGAATGGTTTGGGTTGGAAGGCACCTTTCAAGGTCATCTAGTTTTTTTACCTGTTCATTGTCTTTTACCCTTTTAACAGACTATGCTTTATTTCTAGTGGAGCACTATTCGACTGTAGCAAGTACCCTTAAATTGATAGGCATCAGTGTTTCAGAAATTGAAAGTCCAGCATGACTGAAAATTCATGTTGTCTTTCTCCCCACTCTGTCTAGACTTCATAGCCATTTGCAAGTGTGCCAGAAATACTGATTTACAGTGATGTTTACATAGTAGCTTATCAAAATATTACCTAGTTAAAAGGAACTTGAATAAATCTTCTTAGTCTGAACTGACCAGTGGCTGCCATAGTTCATGGGATTATTTTTTATAGATGCTCCAAACAATGCAGACAAGATCTGGAAACTGCCTGCCTTTTAAACCCCCCTTAGAAAATCCTGAATTTTGAAAAGTATCAGCTGTGGGACTACTCTGTTTAGAGTTCAAGGAATCTCTTCCCTCTTATAGCCAAACTGACTGCAAATATCTATTACTTAACTATAAAACAAAAACATGCCATATCAAAAATTAAATGTAATCTTAGCAAGTGCAAATGTGGAAACCACCCTAAATGCTTGTCTCATGCAACCTGTACAGTATACAGTTGTTTTGAAAGTGTTGCTCTAGGTCAGAAAAAATCCAAAGAACTTGTAATGTACTTGAGACAACTTGAGGCAAATTTTCTGATGCTCACTGCAGGATTTAAGATCCCAGGTGGATACAGGCAATATCCTCTGGGGTCAAGCACTTTCTTGAACCTGGATCATCTTGTAAATCACCTGGGTTCATTGATCTGTAATCTCTGTTTTGTGAGTTGGGAGTTCAGGCCCATGGCCTGTTTGTTTAAATATATCCAGTAGAGAGTGAGTGAGAGGCTTGCAGTCCACTGGCACTAGAGCATTCAGCTCTATAGATGTAGCTCTTTGAGTAGTTTTGTTCTGATTAAAACTTCAAAATTGCAAAACTGCAAAACCTCAGTTGTATTTCTCTGACCAGGAGCTTTTGCTTCACTGGACCACCTAACCTTCTGTTCCATACATTGCTGCACTGATACCCCTTTAGGAGGGGTTCCAGAACTGCAGATCTGATGGAAAATTGTAGGTGATGCAATTGACACTTTACTGGCCCGGATGGGTTGTCTCTTGCAGGTTGTTGTCCACATTCACTCTTGTGTGCTGTTTTATGGTTCAGGCACCATTATTATAAATTTTACTGAGTCAAACAAGTGGGAAAGATATTCTGGCACAGAGTGGGGATTTTAGCTTGTTGCAACTGAGTTAATGAAGGCTCATTGTATAAAAGTTACACTGGTTATAAAACTTGGTCTCTAATAAGAAAAGATTGTATATACCTGCTATAAAAAAAACAAACACAGAAACACCTTTATGCTTGGCTAGATATCTTAATATAATGCAAATCACCTTACAAAAGGAAATGTGTAGCAAAGGGCTTGGTATTATAATTAGCCATTATAATCTAAGGTGTTTCTGAGAAATTTTTTTTTTAGATTATTTTGTTAATTGCACTGCTTCTCATTTTGGTATTGTCAGTTTTTCTCATTACACTTTTGAATACTGGTTATTCATATGAATTATGCCTATCTTAATATTGTTTACAAGTTTTTATTTGATTGTGAAAAGCATTTCATTATGTTTAATTTAGAAAAATTAAATTTCTTTAGTTCCTGTCAGTAGAATCTATTAGAAGCTCAATTACATTTGCAAATTCATTTTTAAATATCATTATCATTTTAAGATTATCAGTTCTTTACAAATCCATCATCTGACTGTGTGAGACTTTCCAGTTCGCTATGAGTGTTCTCTCCACACCCTTCCCCTGTAAGGAAATAATGTCTAGAATGGAACAATTAATTTTGCAAAGAACTAAAGATCAATGCAAGTCTTTGAAATTGGGCTATCAATTGTGAATTTGAAGGAATAGCAATTGTTTTATTAGGGAAACAAGATTATCAAAAATATGTATTACTTACCTTCATTCAGCATTGAAAATATGATACAAGATGACCTTTAAGAAGTTGAGAGAATGACAGCTATTGAGGATGCAGATGTTTCACCTGCATAAATCATGCCTGTATTTATATTGCTGTCGTAGATTTTGTACAACCACTGTGTCTAAAGGTGTGTCTCCAGGGAAGATGCTTAAAGAGCTCCACATAGTTGACTTCAGTTATTAGTTTCTGGAAGACTATGAGTGGGAGTTTTTGGTATTTAATTTTTTGTAAAGGTGAATTCAGTTTTGTGTGGCCTGTCATTGGGTGTTTTACAGAATTGAAGAGCTGCTGGGCAGCAAAAGCTCCATTGCAGAGGGCTGGCCAAACACCATAGCTGGTGGAAGTGATGGGCAGACCGTGCTGCTGGCCATCTAGCTCTGCAACAAAAGAGTTTATGGACTACTATTTATTTTTTTTTTCTGTAAAATAAATATTGTCACAATTCCAACTATACATACAGTACTACTTGTGTAATAGACTGCCTAATTCAGATTAATTGTAGCCTTGTCATGATAAAGGAGCTTCAGCACAGCACTTACTCTGTTGTACAGATGCAATTAAACCATATCAGTGTGGTATAAATAATGCTAAATTAAGTTGCTGTCCTGCCACATGGTGGCAATTTTGAGCTAGTGCACAATGAAAGCTAGCATCTAATTTTATTCAGAAGGAGTAACTACACCAAGAAAGAGTTTCTAATTTACTTGAATTGCTCTGGAGCAGTGTTATCACCCAGGAATATAAAGTGTGTAAAGTACTGTCACTGAAACATCACTAACAATAATAAACCTTTCCTATCTTGCTATTCATCTTAGAGCCTAGCAGAGCTTGACGTTTACATCTGGTAGTCATGGGATACATGTACTAGTCTGATATGAGGCCAAAAAGAGAGAAGTATTAGCATATTAAAATTTCATAGTGGGACATAAATTATTTGCTTCAAATTATTTACTTTATTTTCAAGTCAGTTTTAGAAAATGCTAATACAAATTATATAGCACCAATTAGATTTTCCTGGTTTATTCAGGCAGCCTGTCGTTTTGGGAGCAGAATCCTCTTCTAAAGAACCATCATTTTTTCTTCCTGGAATGAAAAAGCTAGAAGATGCCAGCCTAAAATTAGGAAATTGCTTTTTATACTATTTATATCATGCTATTGTAGAGCTTTACTGGGAATAAGTTTAGGAAAAATGATTACATCTTAAAATAATTGGGGGCGGGGATAAAAGACTAATATAAATCCAGGAAATTTCTTCTAGTATCTCGGTAGTACCAACCTGTATTGAGTAAAAGGCCAATTCATTTTGTTGACAAAGCAGCCACGCAACTTCACCCTTAACTTTCTTATTTTGGAGAGAAGTGGAAATAGAGCTACCTCTCCCTCCATGGACCCTCCAAGTGCTTAAGTTATTACTGTTCACACTTTAATGCTTCATGTGCTTTAAAAACATCTATAACTTCATCCCTGCAAAAGCTTTTGAGTGTTTTAACGGTATTTGTCAGTATTCCCAGTATAGCTGGAAACAGAAACTGGAGACAAAGGCATGTTAACTGCCACTGCTGGAAAGCTCTGGTTTCAGTAGCTGGATAATTTAATAAAGCCTTGTTACAGTAAAATGATTCAGCTGTAAGCAGCCTGTAAAAATTGTAGTAAGCACTGTAAGCAATGCACTTCTTTTTTTCACTCTTTGGGGTGGTGTTTTTTCATGCTGTCAAAGTCCACCACGAGGAACACTGTGGTGTGCTGCGAAGTTGTTTGTCAGTGCCTCGGTTTATTTTTGCAGAGAAGTATTGATTACCGAATGAGAAACATTTGGTTTAACAGCGATCAATGAGGAGCAAACAAAGGACACTCTGAAGTTTGACTCATTTTAATTTGAACAAAAATACTGTACTTGGTGCCATTTATGATAAAATAAAAAATAATACCTGCTCTCTGTTCCTGTAATCACATTTCTCTCTGTCGATCTGTGAGGGAAGTAGGTTTAGACAGACAGTAGACTATAGTCCTCTGTGTGCTGAGTTTGGAACCAGGTGGCACCAGCAGAGTTTGGAGGGAGGATCGTGCCTCATATGGGAACCTCAGGCTTTGCAGGAGGGTGACAAACAGCTCCATCAGCCTCTGGAGGTGAACACACCAAAGAGGTTTCACTCACCTTCTCTGTAAACCGATGATGGTGAACCATCTTGGGATCCTTGATGTGTTTTGTTCTGTTGGTTTGTTTTTTTTTTTTCAGGACCAAAACACAAGTTTCCACTACATATCTGTAACATAAAGAACAGTGCTATTCTCCTTTAACCAAGAATGGGGCTGTGAGCATCTGGGGCTCAGATATACTCTGTGGCGCTTGAAAAAATACCATGCATTATGTTGAGAGATTTAAATATTAATTGAATCTGAAAAAATTAGTTACTTTGTTAAAGTAACCAACTGGGAGACCAAGTTGCAAATTCCAGTTTCTATTTCAATTAATATTTCATAATTAATTATTGAAAAATGGAACTGTTTTACCATCCCTCTCTTGTCTATTATCTCTGGTTGTTCCATGGCTTCTGCCTGCAGCAGTTTCTCAAAAGCAGTGTACAACGGTGATAAAATAGTAGCTTTGAGTACTTTGAATATGCATATTTATTCTTCACAGTATTGGGCATTCTCTTGCTAGAGAAACTGATTTTAATGTGCTTCCAGTAGTTGCTATTTGTTTGTGTAATTCTGTCATTGTGTACTTTTTGGTGGTGTCATTGTCTACTTTTGTGGCCAGTTGAGTTTTCTCTGGCTCATAGGATACTGTGTCGCAGACCAGGCTGTGATTCTATTAAATGATGACATTTATGCTGAGGTACCAGATGCATAGCATCAGAAAATGCATTATAACTTACATAGATACTCAGTTTAGGTTAACAATGACTTAATGGTACTTCAAACAATAATAAAAAAAAAATATTAATTCCTTTCTTCCCCTGATTTAAATTCATTGCAAAGTATATGTTTGAAATCAATATTAATTACACAGAAATTGTGACCCTCTTTAGCAAATGCTTTAAAATAGTTGTTAAAAAATTAATGTGAAGGTTATTAGCCTGATTTTGAGCAACATTAAGCCTGTGTTAAATATTCTCATGTAGATTTTTTCTTTGACAAAATAGTGCTCCCATGTTGATATAATTAGTACCATAGTAAAACCTTACTTACGATGCACTGGTGAAGAAAAAAAAAATAAAAATTTAGGAATATAGAAGAATCTTACTTCTATTTAAACAGCAGCCCTTTTCACTACTTATAAGGTAACCTTAAAGATGAGATTACATTTTTGTGCCTTTTAAGACATTTTTGAATTAACCAGTCAGTTATATGTAGCTATTATTAAGAATTGATCTTCATAAGACTCAAACAGAAGCTAAACAGAAAGAGGAACTAGTTCCTATGTAGATGTAAGGCTGGTTCCCTTATGAGTAGCAACAGCCTATATAGTATTCGTGGCAAGTGTATACTGAATCCCTTTTTCACTTGCAATTTTTTATATTTTTAAATCTTGATACACAGCTACATTTTTGTTTAAGATATAGATATCATTATTGATCAAAGGAGTAGTGTTATTTTTATCTGAAAGATTGATTAATAAGTTAAAAAATAAAATTCTCTTGTTTGGTGGGTTGGCCTTAACTGGCTGCCAGGTGCCCACCCAGCTAATCTCTTGCTCCCCCTCCTCAACAGGACTGGGGGAGAAAATAAGATAAAAAAGCTCAAGATAAAGACATGGAGATTGCTTACCATTTACCCTCACAGACAAAACATACTCAGCCTGAGGAAGATTAATTTATTACCAGTTAAAATAGATTTGGATAATGTGAAACAAAGACAAATTTAAAACAACACTTCCCGAAGTGCATCCTGGCGAGTCTGATTCCCCAGCTTTCCTTGCTGAGCAGTGCAGGAGGGTGGGGATGGGGATTGAGGTCAGCCTGTGACAGGCCCTCTCTGCTGGACCTTCCTTCTCACAAGTTTCCCCAGCTCCAGCACAGGCTCTCCACAGGCTGCAGTCCTTCAGGAAATGTCCCCGCGATCTCTCCATGGGCTCCAGGGAAACACCAGCCCCAGTGCTGGGAGCGCCTCCTCCTGCTCCTCCTCCCCAGTTCTGGGCACTCCCTGGACTGTTTCTTGTACTCTTTTTCCTCACTCCTCACCACCTCTGTGGTTTTTTGCCCTTTCTTAAACGTATTTCCCCAGAGGTGCTGCAGGCATCACTGACCGGCTGGGCTGTGCCCTGCGGTGGGGCCATGGCAGAGCCATCTGGAACCGTCTATGCCCATCACGGGGCAGCCCCAGCCTCTCCTCACAGAGGAGGCCCCTGCAGCCAGCATGCGGCCACAGACACCCAGCACTGATCGGATCCGCTGACATTAAGAAAATGTAAGATTATTAGGGCAGCACAGGATGGAGAGGCAGGAAAAAATGTTTTTAGGGGGAGAGGCAGAGGGAGTGAGCTGGCAGCTAAGCAGCTCTAACACAGAGGGCACAAGATCATAAGCATTGAGGAGGGAGAGAAGCAGGTCCAGGAATAAGGGTGGGATGAGACTAGCGGGTTTTGGAATTAGAAAGATGCTTGAGTTAGTCAGCCCCTTGTGGAGAGGAGTCCCTGACTGATTCTCTGAGGAAGTACTGGCATGGAGTCTGTCCCATCATTCAAACAATACATCTGTTGATTTTACTTGCGGTGGCAGGTGAAGGAAGTCCCTGACTTGGAAGGCTTGAGTGTCAACCATGTTTAAATTTAAAGTTGACAGCAACATAGCCCGGAGAGGAAAAAGAGATAAGGTGGCAGCCTTTCCGCACAAAACCTTAAGGTGCTGCGTGTTGACTTTGAGTGCAAGCTGTCAAACTCTGGCCAGACGTGAAGGGGCTGTTGTGTAGCTCCTGGCCCCACAGTGCCACACGCTGTCATCTGTCCTCCAAGGCTGCTGCCTACCACATCTGCTTCCATCTTTTGTCACCTCTGTGTTTTCTGCTGGCTGTAGCAGTGTCAGGGGTCGCTCAAGAGATGTTTGCCGTTTGGTAGAAGATCAAAGAACTGGGTTCTGATGTTTTCATCACATCCCAATGGAATTAAAGGGGACATGATCAGCTGAGCACTTCTTAGGAGACACTTGTCACATGGCTGCACTAGGTCAGTCCTTAGATGGAGAACATGGCTTTTAACAAGTAAGTCTGAAAATAAGAGTTTTCTCTTGATCTTTTCATGGAGTGCTGAGGAGCCATTCTGTCCAATACATGTGCTATTTTCAGTTTAGCCATAAATAGTTTTCATGTGTTTTGTTTTGATCATTAGTATCTCAAATTGGATTCCTTCCTTAACTTTGAGAAGACAAGTTAATGTGTGGTATGTGTCCCTGACTGGATGAGAAATGAAACATTTTGACATGAACATTTCTACAGCTACACAAAAAGGAACTCGTTGAAGTGCAAATGCTGGCTCACGCATAATGAGTAGCTAGTGAAACTTGATTGCTGAAATGTTCATGAAAAAGTAATTGCAAACAGTATTTGTTCAAGTGTTAAAATATTCCAGTACTTGCACAAAAGTATTGGTGGAGTTTGCTAACCTTGTCTTGCACTGCTGTTTGTTCACATAAAATTTTTGCATATTTGGAAAATTATCAAAAATTTGACAGGGTGATGTGATGAAAGTCAGGCTATTTGGAAAGGCTGAAAAAGGGAAGCAAGAGTGAAGAAAGAAAAGCAAAAGTGAATTAAGTGTTACACTTCTAAGCATAGAAGGTTCCAGCTCTGCTGCAGGAAGAGCAAGGAGAGGAAGCAGGGAAAAATATTTTGAGCAGATCTCATGGAGAGAAGAAGCTGCACTTAAAAAGGAATTGGCAAGTGGGAACATACAACAATTTCATTGGAAGATGGCAAGTGATTTTCCTGGTGTTAAAACATACCGATGCATTTCACATAATTTTTTTTTTATGTAACCTTTTCTTCATATGGCATGCTAATTGTATCCCTTTCCAGTAATCTTATATTCTCTGTAAAACCTTGAGCTGTTTCTGCCTACTTTCCTTTCAAACACCTTGATTTTGCACAAGAATAAAGTGGGGTCAGCACAGAGGAGCTTATAAAGGGGCTCATGACAATGCAAAATTTCCAGAGAATTGAGGAATATGTCACCTGCTTCCAGGAGACAAAAAAAAAAGGGGGAAAAAATATCTCTGTTTAATCCTGGCCTTTTTGTGTTAGGTTCACTTCTCTCTTCTGACACTTGATGATGTCTTTGCTGAGTTTGAGTAAAAGTGTAATTCTCTTTTCTTGTAGATAAGACCAGTACTGCTGGGAGCTACTTTCTGTGTGTAGTATACAGGAGTGTTTTGTGTCCTGGAAAGTGAAAACTATGTGGTCTCCACTCCTTCCCCCTGCCCTACAGTATTTAATGCTGGTGATCTGGCTGAAAGCAGATCTGCTTTCTGCCTGTGAGAAAATGGCAGAAGGGCCTCTAGGTTGCCAATAAATTCTTGTGAAGCAGCACAAAAATGAAGGCTGATGGTGTTACTGCTGTGTAGCTATCCTGTGGGCAAACTTCTCCCCATTCAGATGGGAAATTTTCAGTATCTGAGAATTTCAGGGCCATAGCTTAGTGCTTTTGTTTCTGATCTTGTAGCCTTGTGACTTGTTCATTGTTTATCCCTTACCCTGAAAGGAGTGTAGGTTTTGTACAGCAAGAGTAAGTGCTCATGTAACTAACCCTGTGTCATAATGCTTGCCCATGAGGTGGCTGAATTGCAACTGGACATTTAACTCATTTCAGATGTTCCTAATGTTTAAACATTTAATTCCTGTAATGTTATTGTGCTTTCTTAAGGTAATTCCTAGGTCCTTTCTTCTTAAAAGAAACCAAAAAACACGTAGATGTGCTGATCTTTTTGTGTAGGGAGATAATACAGGTTTCCCCACATGAATAGAAGGAGCAAATGGTAGCAACAGCATTCTCTGACCTATCAGCAAGAGGTAAATGAAACCTAGAAATAGCTCATACAGTTCTTTGACCTATAGGGGAAAGTTTGGATTTGTGAATCTCTGCTGTATATTCAGAACTCTACTAGGGAATGTGAGTCTGTGATTAGCAGCAGCACAGCCATGCCCACGGATATAGCACACTCATTCTGCAGGGACAGTGGAGCTGTGTGCAACGTGCAAAACATCCTGGCAGTGAGGAGAACGTGATGTTCTGCTTTCTGAAGTGTCATGTTTTTTCTCTTCCCCCATCCATGGAGATTTGGCTTTGTGCTTAATGTAGAAGGAAGATTCATTTGAGTACCAGAGCATGGGCAGCGTAGCAGACATATAAAGGCAGATGCTGTATCAGAATAAGAGCACTGTGGTTGTAATGATGCTGAATGAGCATGGAAGACATGGCTGAATCTCTGGTCTTGAGTCCATTATCATAGTTAAGCTGTTCCTGCATTAGGTAGCTCAGGCACAGTCTGGTGCTCTGAGTAATTTGAGCACTCGGGTTCGTAGCAGTTCCTGATTTTCCTCCAAGGTGGTTTCTCAGTTACTGTAGGGACTGTTGCGTAATTGGTTTTATGTCTACTTTCTGCAGACACCAGTATCTCCTGGAAACGTGTCTTAAGACCTGGATGGTAACTATATACTTTATGTCATTTTCCTTGCTACTCTCTGGAAGCTCTAGATGTCTCTTTAGCAGCAGTGAAATGCTTCTGTAAGAGAAGAGGCTAACGGGATTCAGCAAGGGCCTCTGGAACAGTGTAATTTTGAAGCTGATGATGATGGGATCTAAGCTGGAGAAATACTAACTGCTCTGAACATTCTTCCCATATGATTAGCCTGAGTTATCCTTTGTGTCTCCCCTGGTGCTGAGCGCACTCTGCTCTTAGCTCGGCAGAAACTGAGGTTTGCTCAGCACCTGGCAGAACACAGTGATGTAACAGTAACAACAGTAATTGCATAGTTTAGTAAGTGTATTTATTTTCCAGTAATTTGTTGTGTGTTTTTTTTTTTCCATTCTTCAGTTATTACATATGACCAGCTAGACAGAAGCCCTCTATTCTCTTGAGTAATTCTCTCTATTTTTTCAAAAGCATATAGATATTTCACTTAATCCTTTGCAGTCTCCCTTTGTGGCACCTGCTTATTTATCACTGTCTTTAAGATCCCTTTTCCACTTGGTAATGTTCATATTTTTGGTCCCTTGGTTACTGCTATTGTAAATTATTATCCAGTAAGATTTATAGCTGTGAGACTTGTACAAATAATCTCTCCCCCATTTAATGGCTTAACACTAAGATACCTTTGTTATTTTCTAATGAAACTGTATGTATAATTTCTAGATAAATTTTTGCACGTATGTCATGAAAATTTAGGTCGGCAATGGAACTATGTCAGACTGTCTGACAGGCTACAAATTGCACTGCACCATGGGCATAGAGATTTTTCAAAGCATATAGGTGGTGAACCCACTGTAGCTTTACAATGATTTAACCTTTTCTTAGACAACTGACATTGGAAGCCCTTCACTGATGCAGTATAATGTAGTACCATGTAAAGTGGTTGGGTTTTTTTTATTGATTTATTATCTCATTTAAATGCATAAGGAAAAATTTAATTTAATTTCTGCTTAATAGGGCTACATGGTAAAGGATGTTATGTACATTTTTTTTTTAATTCCAGTAGCATTTTTTATAACTTTTCATTTCATTCTCCTGTTCCTCTTAGATTGCATATAGCTACTTTTAAAGTAGGGATTTGGTATCATTAAGTACCCTTTATATATGATGTGCTTTCATTTTATTTTTTTTATTTGAAGAAAAAGAAAAGAAAAAGATTAGGTGGTGACATATGTAGATTTATCCAATTAGTGCTGTACGTTGTGGGTTGGGTTTTCTTGGTCCTGTGTTTTAAGAATTAGCAACAACCATATGCCTTTAAAAACTATTAGAAAAATTAATGACACTTTTGTTTCTCTTGTATTTGTTTGATTGGCATTCAGTTTTAACAGTGTGACCTTTGGCACAGGGCATCAGTAAATAGGTTCAAATAGACTCTGTCCTGGTGATAGGGATCCTCCTCTCAGCCAAAACAAGAAAAACAGTGGCTGGAGAATCAGGTCCTTCCTTGCTCATGTGATTGAAACATTAAGGGATGGGTGACGAGTTGTCCTCTTGACTTGTTTCATGCTTCCACTGTCTGCATACGAGCAAGAGAGATCCCAGATCTCAGATACAAATTTTCACATTTATTTTCAGTGGAGGTGAAGAAAAAGAGCTCTGAAGGAGAGGGTGGGAGTTTGTTTTTAAATACACTGACTTCGTTAAGTCTGAGCTGAGTAAGACTAGCTCATTGTGATGGGGATATTGTGAAAAGCTTTCCATCTCTAGTTTGTTATTATTGATATAGAAAAAAATGATGGGACTGGATAGTTAGGGTAATTATTTTGATTGTTTGATGATTTTTCCCCCAAATTAAATCTTAAATTATTTCTAAAAGTGTGTTCTGTGTAAAACTAATAAATGCTTTCTTATGGTCTTTCAGCGTGAGAAGCTGATACATGAGTTGGAGGAAGAAAGACATTTAAGACTTGAGAGTGAGAAAAGATTACGGGAGGTGACACTGGAGTCGGAGCGTAGCAGAGCTCAGATGCGTGGGCTGCAAGAACAGTTTTCCAGGTATGTTGTATAAGTAATCTATGTTCAAAATATGGGGAGAACATACACTGGTGCAAAAAGACTAATCAAACCTGTTGATAGCTTCAGTGTATGAAATCTAAGACAAAAGCTGTCTGCTTCTGAAATTCTGTAGACATAATAGGCTAAATGATTGTTGGCATCCTGTAAAACTTCAAAGGCTTATATCATCATTCTCTGTAATGGTGAAAATTTTCACTTGTGGACATTCTTGCATTTTTTAGAATTCCCAATAATTTTGTAAATACAGGTCTCCTCAAAAAGCACATGTTTTTGATAAACCAATATTTGGTTGTTTGTTTCTGTTAACCAATAAGAATGGTTTTGATCAATCTGAATAAAGAGAGAAAAAAAAAGAAAAAAGATGCCTTCTACCAGCTGGGCAATCACCCTGCTTAAACATGCTTCTAATCTCTTCCTACATTGCCTGGACCAGAGCTCTGTGCTAGAACAGAGCTCCACTTACAAGGGAGCCATCTTAGAACTGGGATCTAAGATAAACCACTCATATGATGACAGTAAGGACTTCAGTTATTGTTTTCATGATGCATGTTGAGATCCTGTACATCAGATAGAATTCTTACCACTTTTGTCACATGAACAAAAACAAAACAATCAAAACAAAATCAAAAGAGACAGTAGAATTTTATGTTGTTTATTAAAACAAGCTGCAGAGTGTGTTTTTTGCTTTGATTATTTTTGTTGGGTTTTTTAGGGTTCTCTTGTGTTGGGCATTTTTCTGCTTTTTTTTTTTTTTTCCCTCAATGTCTGCCATGCTGCTTCTCTGATCTGAAACTGGGTTTCTAGGCAACACTGCAAAAGCTGTTAAAAGCAATAATAAATTTGTTCTGATCTGATATTTTGGTTTTGGAAAATTTCCATTAATGCTTTTTAGATTTTAAAAAACTGTCAAAAGTGTTCAGATGAGTGTGAAATTCTCTCGTTAAAAATGATAGGGATATTTCTTTTTTAGTTTTCTGTTGTTCTATGATCTTTGTTTTCAGTTTTTACTTATTCTAATACAGACTCCCTGAGTATTAAAATAAATCCACCTTACAAGTATTCTTGGTTAGACTATTTTGCCTGTTCTATATTAATCTTTGTTTATGAAAGAGCTTCCTGAGGTCCAGTAGTATTGTTACAATAGCTAGAAGCCTTTGAAATAAACTTTAAAGATGTTGGAGCCATGATTAAGAAAAGAAGGGTTGAGGGGAAGCCAGTCTCCAGAGTAACATGAGCAGTAAGTTGGTAAAATTTTAGCTGTTGCATATTCAGATCTCTTCAGGGCAATCCTTCATTACTCCTGTGAAACTGCAGTGGTCTGGTTCACTTCTACACTGTTTTGAAAAGAATAATTACATTATTAGTTAGGATCCCTGCAGTCCACTATCTTCAAATGAATCCATTCTTCTTCTTCATTACTGTTTGCAGTCCAGCTTGATCTGACCTATGAAGAAGCAAGTTCTTTGGATTGAAGTTGTTTGTCTCTTTGGTTTTTAACCTCTGATTTAGATAAAGATGAATGCCATCTAAATCAGAGTGATATGCATGGTAAAGCTGGCTGCTGTGTGAAGAGAAACTTAAATATCACTTTTCATCAATGGCATCTTGGTTGGCCCTCTTATTGCCAGTGATGAAATCTGCCTTTGGCTTCATTGGGATATGATCTTAATTTAGACCAGATGTGAGGAAGAGAATGTATCACTTAAATACTTCATTTGCTTTTAAACCATTACATTAGGTACAAAGAATCTTAGAGGTTCTCTTTCTTATGTTTAGTTGCATATTATGATATTTACTTACACAAATAGACTTTCTCCCTAAACAAACGTTTTTTTTTATTACCTTACTTGAGCAAATAATGAAACTAGCAACTGGATACTCTTATGCTGCTTAGAGATTCTTTATTATTTGAAGGATTTGAGACTTTTTTCTCAACTTGAGGACAGATAAATGGGACAAGACAGGTCATGGTGGGAGGAGATGTTAAAATCAAGAAAATCAGAAGTACTTTGGAAGAAGATGGCTGGAGAGTAATACTTCAGGCCCAAACATTCTGGCTTTGAGATGCAGATAGTCTAAAGTAAGAACATAAATTATAGGATAAATCTTTAAAATATTTGTAATTCCTGAACTGAGTGGATTTACATAGGCATTCCTGCATATATGTGTGGAGCAGTGGGTTGAGCTGTGATTTGGAGGATGTATCTTTGCATCTCAAAATATTTTCTCTCCATCTTTGAAAGAATGAAACATAATAGTCGGCGGAAATCTGTGAGTTGACCTTTGTAATCAGGGGAGGAAAGCTGCCTACTCCTATCTGAAATTGTGTGAAAACTTTAATCTGTCATATAAGCATATAGTTTGAGATTGAGGACTTCTGAAGGCAAGGAGGTTTTTTATTGATTGACGTTTCTGTTCTTACCAAGTAAGCAATATTCCAGGCTAGGAGTCTGAAATAAATCGAAGTTCTCTTTCTTAGCATCTGTATAAATCTACCAAAGCCTTACAGTGACACAATGATTAGTTTGAAAATATGTGACAGTTCCTACAGAAGGAGAAAGAGCTTTTAAAACCAAATTTCTTTTCCAAAAATTTTTAGTGATACATCTATATAGTGTTGTGGGTTTTTTTTTTCTTATGTAGTTGGAGTTGAATATATTTCAGGTGTGGAAAGATCCTGCAAGAAAACCATTTAATACTAAAGCTAGGATTTTACACTGTAGTTGGATGCGGTTATTTTTGTACTGCCATTGTGCAATCTCACATCGAGGTGAAATCCTTGATGTTTTCTTTGTCAAAATCACTGAGACCTGTTGTGTTGCTGCAGCTGTTCTGTTAAATTCTGTAAGGCCCTTTTTGGCATGACAATGTATAGATGAATGTTGCTCAAATGCACAAAGATTAACCCTTTAAATGCCTATCAGCCCATTTTTTTTCCAAGACAGTGTCATGCAGTCTGACTTTCCCATTTTGATTGTTGGCAGTGGTCACTGTGGGACAGAGAAGATGACATACTGTGTGTCATGTACCTCCTTGTTCTGGGTTTCAGCTGTCCTTTTCCTACTTTCAGCATCTTCCTAAAATGGTAGGAATAAAAGTGCAACAATCCTGCCCAAAGCAGAAGCTGTGATTTATAGTGTCACTCTAAAAAGAACAATAATACTCATAATCTAAATTTATTACATTTCTCTTCTGTACATCAGTAAGCAATAGAAATTGTTGTCTGTTGAGTGCATGCAGTACATGTGACTCCAAACTGGGATTAAATGCTAAAGCAGTAAAAAAGGCAGCTTTACTTAAGTTATTTTGATTACTGTCTCGGTCTAAATGAAACAAGTTCAATAAACACACTATTGTGAATTATATCTGTAAACAGTAATTGAAGAGGCTACTATCAAATCTTAAAATCCCTTTGGGTAAATTTCAAAACTTCTTTCAGTTAAGATGATGTTTATAGGTATCAGTGTCTGTGGCTGGAAAACTGCCTCAGGCTTTTAAGAATGGCTGTTATTGGAAAACTAGGAAATGGTCCTTGTTTAATCTGCTGGCATCCTGTGTATGGGATGAGTGCAATTCTCATTAGACTGTATTTCAGCATTTCCCTCACATTAATATTGACCACAGAGCTAAGCCTGTCACTTCTGACAAGGGGAAAAATGACTACAAATCTGAGAACACGGCACATGAAAGGACTGCGTGGCTGTTGGTTTAAACACATCCTACCTGTTTTTCTTCAATTATTGGTAATTCCCCTCTCTCCATCCGGCTTGTCAGCACGTGAGTGGAATGGTAACTGTTTCCCCAGCAGCTGCAAGAAAGAGATTTTTGGCATTGCATCGGCATGTTGATGTTGCATCATCACATTGTAATTTCTACAGCTACCACATCTGCTTGATCTAGAGGTCACCACCTGCTTGCACTTCAGTGACCTCACTATATATAGATACAGATATGTATACAACAGAGACTATGCCTGGAAAGTACAAACCAGTAGGACACCTCAGTAGCCCCTGTGGTTGGTCAGTTTGTCTGTTTGTCAATGTCCATTGAATGCCATTTAAAAAACATTAATAACGTTTTAATCTAGTTTCTGGGGAGATCAAAATGCTCTCCTGGCAGCCACTGGTGGTATTGCTTTGATTCTGTCATAGCAGGGATGAGTAAAATACTACGTGAGAATTCACTCCTTGTCTCAGAGGAAAATTATAGAAAGATCTTCCTAAAATTCTCCTCTTTTGTGTAGTTCTGCAGCAATCCCCTATCATCCTTCCTTCTTGGCCTGTACTCAGGGTTACTGGAGGAGCAAAGTGTCACAAAGATGGAGTTTATATCAAAGGCTGACCTTGTCATCCTGCCCTATGTTTTTAGATACAGCCAGATTTTATTAGAGGTGCCTGTATGAAATGTTACCAAGAAAACTAATGAGTAAGTATAAAACACAACTTGCTGACATGAAATTGCTCCATGTCTGCTGCATATCTTACTTGTGCACTTGCTGCCTCCTTTGCAGCTGACTACAGGATGTCCATCTTCAAACATGTTGTGGTAGGTTAACCTTGGCTCGCTGACAGGTTCCCACCCAGCCGCTGTCTCACCTTCCTCAACAGGACTGGGAGAGAAGATAATAGGAAAAAAAAAATCTTATGGGTTGAGGTGAGGACAGAGACATCACTCACCAATTACCATCAAGGGGAATGCAGATGCGACTAGGGGTTCAATTTAATTTATTGCCAATTAAAAGTAGTGTAGGATAGTGAGACACCAAGACAGACCAAATAATACCTTCTCCTACCCCTCCCTTCTTCCCAGGCTGAGCATCATTTCTTCGTTCTGGACTCTTCTACGTCCTCCCCTGAGCAGCAGAGGGGGGTGGGTGGTGTGTGTGGTGGTGGCGTGTGTGGAGCTGCTGCGATGGGTTCAAAACACTTCATCTCTGCCACTCCTCACACTTTTCCCTGCTTCAGCAGGGGGTCCCTCCCACTGGGGTCTTTGAGTGCTGAGGAGTCTCTCTCGTGTATGGTGTCAGGGAGGTGGGGCTGATGTCTGCTTCACAGGCACCAGTTCTGGGGCTGCTGCTCTCGGTGCTTTCATGGGAGGACTGCTTAGCTCTTGGCTGGACTTGC
This sequence comes from Chloroceryle amazona, assembly GCA_027560015.1. Taxonomy (NCBI): domain Eukaryota; kingdom Metazoa; phylum Chordata; class Aves; order Coraciiformes; family Cerylidae; genus Chloroceryle; species Chloroceryle amazona. The sequence goes on from JANHFX010016200.1 coordinate 55,198, forward strand.
TAAGCCTCAGGACGTGGTGTGAATACCATTTTACTAGGGCTTTGACCTAGTGCTTAGGGTATCGATCTTGTCTTTTGATGAGAATTGACAGAGTTAAAGAATGAAGTTTCTTTTAGATTAGCACTGATGGGGTGAGTATATTAGTATTTTTATTTATGTGCATGTATGACACCTAGGTACATACTTCATTTCTATTTGTTGCTCATTCCTCAGAACTGTCAAGCACTATTTTAAGTAAGATCAAAGAGCTTTTGTGTGAATAGATTTCATCTGGCAGAAAATAAGGTAGTGGTTTTACTAAACCCATGAAATTAAGCCCAAAGAGGAGGTTGTCCCAACTTGTATATGGACTGTTCCTGGGCAACTTTGAACTAAATATGCTGGTTTCCTATTGCTTGACCAACAAGAAGAAGAAAAGGGAATTTTATAATTTCTCATACCAGGCTTAACTTTTTCCACTCTTCTGTGTATGAATATGGTGGTTTTGAAAGTACATACACACAAAAATGTCTTCAAAGAATGTGTCATTTCAGTTGTTTGTTTTTTTTTTTCAAAAAATACAATTCTCATTCTCATGTTAGAAAACATCAGGTTGAAGTACATGTTTTCATACAGAAGTTGAGAAAGAAGAAAAGCAATGAGGTCAGAGTGACTGCAGAGGACTGAAGAACCAGAGTGAACTCGAAACACAGAAGTCATGCAGGGACTGGAAGTTATAGCAAACTATGCTGCATGATGTATGTTAACTTGTGCAACACTTTCAGAGAGCAATGGATTGCTTTGCTTCAGGCATTATTAAAGATGCACGTTGAGGTACATGCAGTCCCCAGTCTTCTGCAGCCTCTTCAGGTCCTGAAGCTACATTAAGAGCCAGCCCTATTTCAAGTACCCCAATGCACTAGTGAATCATGTGGTGGTGTTTCACAGAAGCTCTTAGTTGCTGAAAGCTTCTTTTCAGGGGTCCGGAGAAAAAGGTACTTTTTATCTTCCACAGACAAACCCATGGCTATCTGTGTGCTCAGAAAATCCTGGGTTTGGTTTGTATTTATTTATATTCTGATGGTATGCGTCATACTTGTATTTCTGGAAGGCTGCATCTATTGCCTTTTCCTGACTTATCAGAGCATGAAATGATACTCTGCTTCCTCTGTTCTAGCTAGCAGTACAATTTAATAGGATATAGTGGTTTGTTTGTTTTTTTTTTTTCTTTGCATAATGTAATAGATTATCACCAAAGTAATACTAGGTTACAGTGCAATCCTTTGGTGTACCCCGTCTTTTAAAATGTACAGGGCAGAATCTAATATAAAAACTATACATCAACATTTTCACCACAATTTAGCAGTAGGTTACCAATGGTCATATACAGGTCCGCACATAGCATATAATCCCCTCTATGCATTACTTTTTGTAACAGAAAGATGGTTTGAATATTCTCTGCACTCTCATACTAGGTCCTGACCAAGCAAAGTCTATCTGTATTAGACAGTGCATGGTATGTGTCCGTCATCTCCCTATATGGCTTTTTCATTCACAAAGTGAGAGATCCCACTGAAAGTGAAGGAAGCTTCTGGAAGCATGTACCAGGTAATACTGTGCTTGAGATTAAGAGCAGGGATTCCTGTGCGGATGTAGTGATGAGTTTTGCAGACCCATTTATGTCAGAGGACAGTAAAAACCTCATTTTGGTGAGATTCCAGACTCCTTTGCTACTGCTGTTTGAAGAGATCAAGGTTCGTGTCTGATGTTTATGTGCTGTGAAATCCTGTACCTGTTGAAGATCACAGCTCTGTGCTTTTCATTTTGCACAATAATAGGTATATTTTTGCAAGTACTTCTAGCTACAGATAATTCTCCATTGTGAAGCATGTTTAGATTTATGAAAGGATGGTGACAATAAAGGAGCTAAGTTCTGTTATTGAGTAATGTTGCTGCCTAAGACCTGTGCAGTCATGTATGGTAAAATGTTTTCCAAGGTAGAATGGACCTGTGGTTGTCAGGAGGAATTCTTTACTTATTGTTGGCTTGCTGTTCTTATAGATGTATTTTTTAAATTGCATTGGAATGTGCAAAGTCAAAATACTGACTGTTTCTTTCCTGTGAAATTTGCCATAGTTTGGTTTCCTTTCAACTTGGGAAATCAGGAAAGGCACAGATGTGTCACATGCGATTCTGCAATTCCTTGTTGTGGTATAAGGTAAATAAACTGGTCAAAACCAACACATTCCCTCACATATTTAATAAAAAAATTCCTATGATAGATAACTTAATTCCAAGGGCCAACAGAAGGATCAGCAGATCTGCAGAAAAAGATTTTCAAAGATCAGCAGAAAATAATTTGTTTTCTTTTAGTTTATTTTTTCCCTTAAGTCAATCCATTTGATATTAATTAGCTGTGGTCTAAAATAGCATCTTATAAATTGTTTTCTTTTAACATTATGTTCTTAATTCTAAGCCTTTATTTCAGGAAAGAATCTGCCCTAAATACAGTGTAAGATTGTCATCACTTTTTCTTCATAGCTTGCCCTGATTATCCCCTATGTGAAAAAGCAAACTCCTTCATGCTTAGGTCACTTTTTCATTTGGAGGTATGATATGTGTGTATATTTATATACCATTAATGCATTTTTACAAAGATCATAAAAGGTAATTTTAAACAGAAAGTCATCTGGAAGATAGAAAGATAGAAAGGCGTATAACAGATGAGAAAGCAGGAATGTGTAACAGCTGTTCTGTCTTAGTCTTCCCTAAAGGAAAATAATAGCATATGTATATTTACACCAATAAAGATTGACAAGGATGATCTGAGATCACAAGATAGAATGTGAAAGGTAACCAGTTAAAGAATTAAGATAAGTAGATTAAGCCAGGATTTCATTATACTCCTAGGCACCAACTGTAGTCAACCCCTGACAGTTACATGTGTAGGCAGCTGAAGAATGAGTGAAGTCCCAGAGGAGTGCTATTTACTTACATGTGACTAAGACATGGTGCAGAGAAGATCAGATCTATTTGTCGTTACTAAAATTTAGATACGGTTCCACAGTAGTCTTTGTGAAAACAACTCAATTATGGTCCCAGTTCTCAGTTCAGTTGCCTGTGCTCTAATACATACCTCTGAGAAACTCTTGCAAAAAAAGTTTTGTTTGTTATATGTGATGTACTCAGAAGACAACTGCTGTGGTTAACAATGCTCTATAGTATCTCTCTTGAAGTGCTTTAGAAGTTAGAACATGGCTAGAGTCAGTTGCTATATCCTTAGTGGCAGCTACAAATGATCTGCTTTAGGAAGACTTTCATAACAGAAAAAAATTGTGCTTTCTCATGTTCTGCGATGTGAGGTTAATTCCTTACTTGACCCATTAGAAACTCCTTCCAAACAAATGTGTTAGAATAATTTTTGCAATGTTTTGCAGAAAAGATGATAATAGATGATACATTTAAAGGTGACAAGCTGCGGTCTAGACTGCAATGATAAAACTGTAAATCACTTTTGTATATGTGTTGAAAGTTCATGTGTGCTTTAAAAATGCTAAAATGGAAAATTGCCTTTGCTTAAAGACCATATAATTTTGTCAGTTCCATATAGTATTTCTCTCCTTGTTAATGGATTTTGCTATTGACATGCTTTGAAGAAGTATATAGTAATGGCTCCACATAATCTGAAAATTCTTATTTCAAAAAGAGGCCATTCTTATAATGAAGTATTTTTTTAAATATCAGTAATTCTTTCTGCTGTGTTTCCTGTGGAAACAAATAAAAGAGGTTTTCTATTTAATTTTGGTGGGATAGAAGTCTTCAGAGTTTAGCTGATTCATGTAAAAGTCAGATCCATCCTTCTGAACCTGAACATGGAAAAGTTCCCTACTTCAGACTATATGTGTACCTTTGTCTTTTAAAAAGATTTTCTTAATTTCAAAATGTCTGTATATATAAAAAATATATATATATTAAAAAGGAAATGGAGGAAATACCTGTGTGAGAAGGATACGTGTGGTGATAAAGAGCTTGAATCCTTACTGTAGAATATACTACAGAGAGTCACTTTTGAAACAGCATTGTCATTTACATTTTTGAAACTCATAATTCAAAGAGATCTATGTAAATGGAAATCATGTCCCAATAAAATGATTAGAGAAGTTCAACTAGGTAAGGAGAACAAGCAAGAAGAAAGCTGACAAAAAGCAGGTGTTACCTTAGGGTCTGTCATGAATGACTGTGGTAAATTTGAAGACTCTTTTTAAAAGCATCAGTCTGGTTCGAGCTACAGGATTGTCTACCAGAGTTGTTTTCTACACCAACGCAGTTACTCTGTCTCCCTTCAAAGTCTTTTCTTTCTCTGTAGTGATGTACAATGGCACCTTTTATTAATTACCCCTTTCTGGAAAAGGAGAGGATATGAAATGGAAATGAAAGGAAATTTCTGAAACCTCTACTGCATGTGCCTTTCACAGCTGGTGGTTGGCTGTAAATATGCTTGTCCCAGGCATAAATGTGCTGTCCACACTTTGAGACTGATTTCTTCAAAGTGGGTGGTTCTCTTGGAGACTCTAAAAGGCACACATTTTTAAAATCAATATGTATATTGTTAGTTAAGACTGATCCTCTGATTCCATGATTAGATTGAAGTCATTACCCAGATAACATAGGTTTATCCCATTTTAGTTTACATCACACTTGTGGTTCCTTTTGTCATATGATTATAAGCCTGTACTGAAAAGCCATATCTGATATGTGATTTGCAGATTATAGACTGTCTCTCTTTACTAATGGATCAGAAAGAAGCATGAGTAAATGTTCACAATTTTTGTGGTTGTTTTTCTGTTAGATGCTTGAGATGCCTGGTAGTAATAGTTTTCTTGTACTATAAAACTTCTATTATAAACTGTAAATGTATCACTGATGGGCAGTGGTGTATATTCAAGTTGATCGTGGTAGAATTAAACCATGAGGGAACACTATGATTAAAAAGCTGATATAAAACCAAATGATCTTAATAGTGATAATTCTCTTTTATGGGCACGGTTGGAATTTTCAAAGGATCATTGGTTGACTGAGACTAAGTTCTACCTTTGCAGTTTCTCAACAAACTAAAATGGGAAGCCTACGCTCCCATTCTAATTGCAAGCAAAACAAATGTGATACAGAAAAGTGGATTTTTAAGTTACTGATATGCCTCCTGCTCTGGTTAAGGGCAAAAGAAAAGGACTGCTTCAGGTACCTTTGGGGAGTTTGGTGCCTGAGACGGTACAGATGTACTGATTTGTGGTACAGGGGATACAAACATGAAATCCTAAATGTTACTCCTCTGAGTAGAATAGGGGAATCCTTTGTCTTGTCTAGATTTCAAAGCAAGATTTTCTGTTTCTGATGTGTACACGAGGCAGGAAGGAGAAGAGAACTTTCTCTGAAGTGCTCTAAAGGGAATGGTACAGGCAACAGTATAGGAAAAAAGCACAAAGATGTCCCTGACTTGCCTGCTGTATCCAAAGGTAGGCCCTGTAGATTGGGACTTCTGCCCTTTTCAGCTGTTGCAGAATCGTATCTTTACTCACAGTTTGCATAGCGGGCTTTCTAATGCTGATCTGCAAGTAAAGAGCTGGTCTTTAAATGTGACCAATACATAATTTGTATATATAATCAGTTTGTCATCCTGCTCTACATAACCTCTTAAGTACCTACACTAACTAATGGAAATAGAATAGTTTATCTGCCTGACTTGAGGTGGTAATATATTTTTTTTCAACCTAGCAGCAATTTGTAGTCCACACAGATTGGATTGTTTCACAGGAGAATTATTATGGTAATTTTAATTTTATCTTAGACCTTGTAATTATTCCACAGTATTGTTCTCAAGTAACAAGCCAGGCAGCAGTTCATTTGTTCTTCAGTTGCCTTGTCCATTTTTGAGCACTGACAAAGTTAGTTTTAATATTTTTCTTTTATCAAAATGTTTTTTTGTGTGTGTATGTTTTCCTCTATGAGCACATTTAAAATAGGTTTATTAAAATTTGCAGCGAGTATATCTAAAGCTGAAAAGCTATTAGGTGCAAACTGTTTTGGAGTTTTGCTTCTTGGAGTAAACGATAAATATTGAAAGAACAGAATGCAATTTGTTTTTATCGTATAGCCACATAGACCTAGTTCTTTTGATTATTCACCCCTTACTCTGATACTGCATTTTGCTAGATACTCTACAGGTGCATCCTCTGGGATTTATGCCCTGAAAGACATCTTAGAAGTTTGTTAGAAGACTTCTTAGAAGTTTGTTTCAACTGCATAGATGTCGCTTATGCATTTTCTTGATATATGTAATGGAACCCTCTTAGAGGAAAAATGGAATTTGAAAAAGAAAAGATGCTTGGTTTTAGTCAGTATTAGTGAGGACAGCTGCGAGGTCTTTCTTCAGTCCTCTTTGATTTCTCTCTGAATTGGCATCTAGACCTAGCAGTAGGAATGTCCCCTGAAAGGAATGGGCATTGCCCTTCTTAAGGATGAAGGAAGCATTGAAGGACAAATGCTACAGTTTTAAGTCATCTGACATGAATCAAACTATTCAGATAAATAAGGGAAATTGCTGGGCCAGATCCTCACCACCTCCTGAAAGATGCTAGATGACTGCACTAAAAATGCAACGATGAGACTCAACCGTATCTGGCTTATGGCAGGAACAGGCCTAAGTAATTACCTTGGGCTTTGCCTCTAAGGGGCTCATTGCTTAAAATCTTGATTATTTTTTTTTCTGCAGTGCCATTAATCATGCTGAACTTACATGACTAATATGTTATAATTTCTAACTCCACAGGGACTCTGTTATAATTTAGTAACAATTACTGTCTACTATTTCAGATAGCTTTTATTGTAAAGCATTGCCAAAAATCTTAATGCGATTATCTTCGGTCATAATGTGTGCTTCAGTTTGCAGATACTGTAAGAACATGGAGATTGATATGAATGGTTGTTTCAGTATAACATGTTTTTAATTCCATGTGTAGTGCTTGCCTAATAATTCAAATTTTACAAATTGGGCACTGCTACCCTTCAGTTGAATTGTGTATTAAAATAACATCAATTAAATATGCATTTCAGAAAGCATCAGTTACCTTCCAAGAATGCATTATAACTGGATAAGTTATTCTGAAACGGTTGTCCAAAGGATGTCAATAGAATATTGTGTTTCATAAAAGAACGAACTCCTCTTGTGCCAACCAGATAACTACAGATATGCTGCAAAGGGATGCAGAGAAACTACAAATTCTGTTTAGAACAAGTCACGTTGTAGAGAACACCGAGTATTTTATGTTGTTGATACACACTTAGTTTACGTATACCTTGGAGAAGATTTTTCTTTCGCGTCATTCTGTGTTGTGTTAACTGAATCCCACTTCAATTGCTTTCCTCTAAATAAGAGATTTTACTTGTCTTGGTTTTCACCACCATTCCAGATAGGGCGGAAGAAATGGCATGCTGAGAAGAGTTGCATTTGTCATGAGAAGAGTGGTTAGAAGGAGATGTGAGTCGATGAGGCTTAACACTGCAAGGGAACAGAGATTTCCATAGTCTCTTGATTTGGCACAGGAGGTTGTGCTGCACTTTAGAACTTGACGTACCTTTTTCTGCCAGTGTTTTTAATCCCCTTTTTTGTTTCTCTATATTTGCAGATTTAATAGTCCACTTTTTCATGCCAGTACGTAGCAGAAAAAGCACATTCTGCTTTACGTTGTGCTTGCACTGGAAACCCAAGCAAACTGTGTTTTGAACTAAGTTTCCATTCTCTTGGAATACAGATTAGATCATTAAGTTGTAGTGTCCTTATCGGTGTAGAGTCTGTTAATTGAATAAATGTGGCATGGGTTGATACGCTGTCTCACCTGATCAGGAGGTAACCTTTTTCTGTCTTGAGGTATGGGTTTCATCCTTCATCCTAAAGCCTTTTTAGAGGTACTGAGTTGATTGTGATTTTATTGCTGTGTTCCATTTGTCTTCAGTTGGCAGGTGTCTTCCAGCTTGTATCTACTAACCATAAGAAAGCTAGTCATGTAGATCATGTAGAGATGATAAGCAAAGAACAGTAAGCCTTTGTGTATATTCCTTTTTGCTGGAAAAAAACCCAGTAAGAAACCGGAGAACTCTGACCACCTGTACTAGTTTTTGGAAGGCAGGTAAGGCAGAGCAAGGTAATCAGTAGATTAAAAAGCCAGGGAGTTGACTGACTTCAAAATTGCAGTTACAATTATGGTATATCAAAGTGGATCTGTGTTAGAAGTGGTTCACAGTGGAAATCTCTCCCTTTGGCTTGTTGAATGCTATGCTATCTCAAAATATGAATTCTGTTCAAGACAAATATTTCTTAATCTTCTCAAGTACTGTAAATGCTGCTACTGCACTTCTCAAAGGGAAGAGGGGAAAAAAACAAAGCAGAAAACAATCTAACTGTCAATGTCTCCCTTAAAAGGCAAATGTATATCAAATTCAGGTCTTCTATCAGTCTCAACTCTTCATAGAGAAAAGATCTCATTTCATCTAAGACTGTGCAGTAGTGGATAGTAGGAGAGTATGTTATACTGGTGTGAATTTACTGTAGTACCTATTAAAGGAAGAATGGGGGAAACTTTTGGTTTTAAAAAGTAACTGAATTTCTTGGAGGCCATTTGGATCAGTTTCTGAAATATTTGTTGAAGACAGTTTTGCTGTATACAGGAAAGAATAATGGGTGACTGGTTTCATACTTCAGTGAGTAATCTTGTAAAAATACTTTAAATATTCTTCATTTCATTCAGCTCTTGTAGTCATGTGCTGAATTGCTGAAATTTATAGCATTGCAAAATAACGAGCAATATTTTCCTATTCCAGACTTGCCTGCATTTCATTGTGAGCCCTCTTTTGCATATTTTCTGACATATTTAGTGTTTATTGCAGCACTATATGTATTTTCTCAGTCAGTGTTGTTTGTAATAGGACAATTATACAGGCAACTGCAACGTGAAACACATGCATCATGATCCATTGTAGTGCTGGCAGGATGAGAAATGTCAATTGACGTTGTTTTAAGAGGTTTCCTAATCCTGCTGAACTAAGGAGTGAGATTCTTTTTGAATCATTGCCATCTGGAGTGTATAAAAATGTGAAATAACCTTTTATCATTAGGTTGGCACATGCTACTGGAGCAGTATTGGCATTGATGAAGCTCTAATGAAATTAAATGCTATGCACTGGGAAACACTCACTGCTTCATTATTTTGTCTAGGTTCTTCAGAACTCTTCAATTTATGAAGGTTATTGAGTAGTTAATAATGTTTTAAATCTAAAAAACACAGTCTTTATTTACAGTAATCTGACATTTTAATATGGATAATAATCTAGTTATAAATACAAAACAACGTACATGTGGTGGTGAATAATTTCTAATTCATACCATAATCAGGTCATTTAGCTTACTCTTTCTTCTTGACTTGCTCTATTTATTTGACAGGTATCTCTTGCCCATAAATTTTAGGGTCTAGAATTAGGCCAAGAGGCTTCATTCCCCACCATGTCGGAAGCAATCATGGCACATAATCCTCCCATAATCTGTCATGCCCACTGTAGAGGGGTTGTACAACTGTTGCTATTGCACACCCACTCTCCCCTGAACTGCTCTTATTTGTTGTACGTACAACACTGCTCAGTTTATGCATATTTCTCCTTATATTTGGTTCATTTCATAAATAAATATTGACTAGTCCTGTCTCCACTGAGTCTTTACATTATCAGACTGAATTTACACAGGTATTTTTAGCCTGACTCTTTCCTGTGTCTGTTGTGATTTAAGTTCATTTTTCTCTATCTTCTCTTACCTGTTCTTCCTTCTATCTCTGTCTACCTGGATTCTCTTCCACTTAAACACCCCGCTGAAATTCTGAATGGCCAGTATTATAATTCTTGCATCCAGGAGAGACTGCTACTTGCTCCATAATTTGCTATTGTTTAGCAAAGTTTAAATGGTTAGATACATTTCTATTTAAAGATACTGTCAGAGTTGGATGTAGAATCTTAATCACTTTGAATCTTCAGTCTGTTCCTTTCGTTCTCATTTTGAAGGGTTAATCATTGTAGACTTCAGACAACTAGATGACAGTCCTCTGTACTCTTCAGATTAAACAATATGAAGGCTGAGAGGTAGGGCTGGATTTAGAAGATGAAGGATTAGGACTGCTTAAATAATTCTTCTGGGGATGTGATTGCATTCTATCATGCTTAAATTGAAGTGAGCCAGTGATTTTGTGATCCTGTAAATATAGTAAATGAGAATATATTTTATTTTAAGCATCTTGTTTAGTCTTCATATATTCTCATGTAATTCTAACAGAAATTAGTTTCCACTATTGAGATTAATTTAACATTTAAAAAATGCTAGACAGTTCTTGTGCCGATTGTCCTTATTTCTACTATATAGACAAACCTAAAACATTGCTGATTTTTTTCCTGTAAATGATATTGCTGTCAATTTCATAAATGCATTGTGAGGAAATAAATTTAAAAAAAAGTGTCATTCTCTCCTTTTTGTTTCATAATATTTTGCATCAACACTTTTCAGTAAAACCTCTAAACGTATCTGCCATTGTGTGTTGTGTGTACATACTGTTGCTCAAGCTAATAAGAATGCACAAGAGCACTCTTTAGCCATTCTCAGAGTATACTTGATTTACCTGCTCTTTAATATTTTCCAAGACAAGTGTTGGTTTTGCAGTTAACTAATAACCTGTAAGGCTACAGAGACAAGTTAAAAGGGAAAATAGCACTCCTCCTCCCACCAGAATATTGAAAGTCCAAATTGTGGTGGCAGCTAACGTGCAAGTATCTGAGCTAGCATTCAGTGAGCCACACAGCACCAGAAGTAGTGTCTTTATCAGTGCATTCTCTCAGCGCTCTTGCCAGCGCTCCAGATGAATATTCTGTTGACTGCCTTGCACTGAGCTCCTTGATGCAGTCCTGTTGGTCGTGATCTAAGCCAGCACATTTAAAGTTAGCTTGGTTATTTGAGCTGCAGCAGTGCTTCTGATGAAAAGCATGCATCTCTTGTGGAAATAACATTCAGCAAATTACGTTAGGAAGATAAGCAGTGCTTTAGAGGAGAAATGATCGCACTTTCAGAAATTTAAAATCTACATTTGAAAAATGCATTAATTTAAAAAATGGAAGAAGTATTATCTTATGGTAGCAGTAATAGTGTCATTGCCTTCCTGGTCCATGAAAATAGAGAAGATTTGTAAAGATTGGTATTGTCTTTTATTACGGAAGCTGATACCCATACCTTGTTTAAACACATTTCACTCGTTGTTTTTCTCTATCTAAATCAGTTGAGTTTAAAAAAAATTATGAAAATGATACAAAATCTCTTAGGACTTGTTTCCTCTGTTGGCTGCTAAATGAAAATAATGATGTTTTACAGCTAAGCAAGCAGAGAAATTCTGAACAATTTACTAGCTAATATTGCTGTGAAATTATACACAGCATTAAGAAATAGAATGGGAAATAATTAAACACTGAAAGAAAACCTTGGTAACTGAAAATTTGGTCCATCTACTTGGTGAAAAAAGATATGTATGCTAATGAAAAGACACAAATGAACTCTAACCGAGTATCAAGTCTTTCAGGCGCAGATTGCATGTAATGGAAGCCATATAAATGTTTCAGGTGTCTACTGACCCCGTTGTATCTAACCCCATACTCAGTGGAGGGACATCAGAGCTAATGTCTTTCAAAGTAGTTGTATGAGCATGCTCATAAAAGGTCCACTTTGTGGACCTTTGCAAAGAGCCCTGTATATACATAATCCACTGTGCTGTTCGGTATTGTGTGTTTAATGAACTGGCAACAAAGGGCACAGTCCACTTGATTTGGCCATGATTAATCAAAATTGCACAGTTATGTTATGAAATGGGATCTATGGGCAGAGACAGTCATTATGCCATGGAAAATACATCCCTTTGCTCAGACACTGCCAACTAACTCCCTTTAAAAAGGACCCAGAGCAGCCAGTGCTGAGGGAACCAAGCAGGACAAAAGAAGATGCTTTCTGTGCTTCTCTCCCTTTCCAGAATCAAGAATGGTAAATTCAAGTAACTTGTGCTTAGTGAGGAAGCAAATACTGAAATATTTCTCACCAAATTTTAGGTTTGATGATGGTGTTAAAAACAGGGACAGTAGAGCTTCCCCGGCATTTTTTTCCAGCAAGAAAATCAGATTCCCCAGTGGGATGTGGGTAGAAGAGAGCCTCACAGCTAGGTCTCCTCTCCTTTAAGAAACAGCATAAACAGGCTACACTTGCCACCGATAAATGTCTTTGTGGGTTTTCAGGGGGGTTGTGGGAGTGAAGGGTTGAGTTCTTCATCAGGCATTGAATGCTTACCAGAAAAGCATAGTGAGGTAATAATTGATCAGGCCTATTAAACAGCATTGAGTTAATAAAAATAAAAATACTAAATATATTAAAATTGAACATGAAAATTGTGGTAGGTGGGAGAGAACATTGTTGATGGATGTCAGGAAGTTGTTTCCCTATCTGAATTTACAAGCTGCATGGTCTAACCACCTGTGTGCTACTGATAATACAAGAACTTCTTGTAAATACATTTTCTAAGGGAGTGGGGGAAAAAAACCTGAATTGAAAAAATACCTGATTCACATTTCCCAAGATGCCTGTCCAGTGTAATAAAGTTTTCAGTGACCAGTCTTCTCCAATTGAGAAGATGAAAGCTCCTGTTACCTGGTGCTCTAAGTCTGTCGGCTCCCAAATCGGCTTAAGAAGAAAATCTTTGGAAAGAAAAAAATCCACTGTGTAATTTTTGGGTCTCAAAAGTAGATGTGGCATAGATGACGGCATTTCAATAAACAAGTTGCAGGTCCGGTACAGAGCATTACTTACTGTAAGGACATTCTGATTGAGTTCTGTTAAAGCTGCTTTAAAAGGTTTGTTGTATTAAAAACTACAACAGAGATACCTAGCTTTCTGGTAAATGGAGTACTGGCAGATCATATCTTTCTAATTTATGAGCACAGTAGATTATTATAAATGTCATTATTTCCCTCCGATATATTTTTTGCAAAGAGAACAAAAGGATATGAAAAAAAAGTTTAGGAGCAAGAATATTAAATAAAATGTGGGGGCAGGAGTAATGCTTCATGTCACATGCCTAGCTTTCCTGTTTGGGGTTTAAGAAAGTCTGGCTATTAGGATGTGGATTAGTGGAAGATTCATTCTTCTTCATGATGTAGGTCAGACACTAGGAAACATGTGGTGAAGAAAATGCCTGTTTTCCCCAGTAGCAAGTGGAAACAGTAACTCTGTGGACTTTGAAACAGAGGACCAGACAGAATGATTAGTTTTGATGTCCCATGTGCTATTCAACAGATTTGAAATGTATGAGTAATGAAGGCTTTATGCAGAAGAGTCTCTGACTGCACAGTGTGGGGCCACGTTAATGCTTTTTTAAAAAGCAGCTCAGTTCCTGAGTAGCCTTTTGTGAGAAGTCATTTGTCCAAGTCAGAAAAAGGAACTGGCAATGTCCTGGAACGTGCACAAGAGGAGTGTCCCCGGGAGAGGCTATTCACAGGAGCCTGACTTTAATTTCATGCTAAAAGAGGCTGTTTGCAGGTACTGCATCTTTCTGGAGAAATTTTTCTTATTGATTGTGTTCAGTCTGAGAGAATTTAAGATGAATGATACAGTGAAGCTGATAAAGATGATTATATACTGATAGTTAGAGTTCACACTTGTCTGCAATCATTTGAAGGGGTCTTAACGCCTCTTTTACAGCACTTTAAATGCTGGTCTGGAGAACTGTTCTTTCTTTCAGTGTTTTATGTGAAATCTCATCATTTATCATGCCATGGAAAGCGTATAACCCTAACATATAGCAATGAGTGATTTGTGCAAGCCACAAATTTGTGTCATTTACCCATGGTTTAGATACTTTTATTATATTTATAGTAGTGTCATAGATTTCTCATGGGTTCATTCTATTGCAGCAAAAATGCTCAGAAGGCTTTCTTAATCTGATTTGAAAGTTCTGATCATGGTACTGTTGAATTGAATTTCAAAATTTTGTTCTCTTTCTTCATCTCCTTTTTTAGTTTGAATTTTAAAATTGTTATTGAAAAACCTGTCGTGGCAATGAATGCACGCAGACCAGCTCAGAGTCATGTGCATCTCTGACTCTGGATCTTTAGAAGTATTGCCATCTTTATAGGTGAATTTAGTTGTCATTAAGCACCTATGCCTTTTATAGTGGTTTAGGGTTTTTTTTCTTACAGTTAACATTTACATTTTTTTTAGGTTTTTTGCTATGAAATTGCACATTGCTCTTTTAAGGGCTAGTAGTTAGAAATCAGAATCAAAGGCAGAGTGTAGGTGTAAACAGTTTTTAAAATCCCACACAAATAAGACCAGGACTAGGTGTTTTGTTTTAAAATTTCTTGCTTCCACTGTCTAAAGTTGCTCAGTTTAGTTATCAGAGATCTAGAACAAAAGTGGAGGATTGTTTCTATGTTGTTAAGTCCCTGAGGTTTTAATCTTTGATGTTAGGAAAGACCCCTGGTGTCTAGGAACAGACAGTGCATAGATTTATATACTGCATGGAAACATTGCTAGAAAATGAAAAGTTCTAGATACAATACTCTGCAGTCTTTGTAAGAAGAGTGGTGAATTGTGTTTGTCACTTTCCTAATCAGATTAGTTGTGCATCAATACTGTTGTTGTAAAAGCAGCAGTTTAAATATCTTGGAATACTTCACATGGGCATTTCTTACTGTAGAACATTGTGTCCATCAAGTATAAGTTCTCATTTGCAGGTGATAAGCTTTGCAAAGACTGTTGATGTTTTAGTGTGTTCTCATACCATATAACTCCTATTAAGTCACTGGAAAATGTGTGCATACTATAATGAAATTAGCCAGACCCATCCAGGTTAACTGGACACCTATAAAAGTAGACTTTCCTCTTGTCATCTCTTCTTTCAGACACCTCACAAAATTATACTGGCCGATATTATTTTAAGGAACTTTACTATGGAAGTTTCGCTAATGGGAGTATTGATCGTATGTTCAAAGCATGACACTTGGAATCATATCTTTACTTCATTTCTAAGGAAAGATTGTATCTACCCCCTGCAGGCATTTTAGTAACTCATCTGGATGAATCAAATTCTTCCTGCTGACTGTAATTAATGTTTAGGCCAGTCTAATATTTTGTACTGTGATTATTTGGTATAGATCAGCCTGATTGCAGTGATCCTTCAACTATGAAATTTCTTTCGAGTTAGATCAGCCAGCTGAAGACACTTATCTGTCTTTCAGTAGATGTATGTGTTTCTTGCTGATGTACAAATATTATTGTGTTTTAATAGGTGTTCAAATTCCAGGAATTATATTCTTTCCCATCAGTTCCTTTAAGTTCAACTTCTGCAGTTGCTTCAATACAAAAGGCAATTTTGGTCAGATGGCAGCTCTAACAGTGCTGCTTACATGGGTAAGTTCCACCCACTTAGTGTTATGCAGCAGTAAAAGGGGAAAATTTATCTATAGGCGTTTCAGTATCTCTCAGCACTGCATAAAATGCTAGCAGAGGAATTCTGTGATAAGTGTGCAGCCTTTCTTTCTAACTGGTGAACTGTATTCTGGGGGATCGTTTCAGCTACAGCAGTGGCTTTTTTGGCAGGTGAAGTTAATGGTTTCTGACAGGAATCACTTTGTAGGCTTGTTTTCCTCAGTTTGAGCTCTCATGTGTTAAGCTTTCACATGTTGGACTTGCAAGAGTTTATCTGTATTTACAACTCAAAGAATTCTTAATAGGACATTTTTGCTATTGCCATTCTAACATTATTTTCAGAATTTTCTATTATTCAGTGATTTAAGTTTGCCTTTCAGCTTTCATCTATCTCCTGAATCATAATTTAAGCCCAAATTAAAGGTACTCATTTGTTAAACCAAATTCTATCAATGATGTATTCTCATCTGCTTAAAATACCATGAATATCTTTTGTTCTTGTGAGGAAGTTACCCGGTGTAAATTCTGGTGTTTAAGCATTCCATACTGCAGTGCTGTGCTCAGATGATACCTCGTTGGCCATAAGCCTCTGTCAGAACATAATGGATGGTGCTCAGCTCCAGAAATGAGGAGACTATATAGGGGAAAACCAAATTTATGCAATTAGTCATACAAAATCTTTTCCAGTTAATCAGGAAGTCTACTTCTATGTCTGCAAAGGGCATAGCGAGTTGAGACATTTTTTAGAGAACTATTTTAATTGGAAGGGTAAAACCCACAAACCAAAGGAAGATTTCACATACTTTGTCCACAGCTGTCTGGCTGCATGACACCTGTAACTTGTAATTGCTGAAATATGCACATGTGAAAACCAGAAAAAGCACGATGATATCTTTTGTTCATATAATTCCCAACTTCCTCTTGCAAGTAGAAAAATTAAAAATATTTTATGCAACTGCTATAAAGGTTGTTGATTGTATCAAATGTCTTAAAATACAGTAAAAAGCAAGAAAAAGTCTTCGTTGCAACGTTCTGCGGTTGAGCATTCTAGCAGTGATTCTAAACTGAAGTTGAACTCAGCACAGTATAGATGAGCAATGTCCTAATGTACTCCGATTTTGTAGGAGGATTATCAACTTGTCCAAAGACAGATACATGCCTGCATCTGTTACTAAGACTACGTGAGAGTAAAAATGGAATTAGTTCCATTTATAACTTTTGAGAAGTTATCTCAGTGGAGGCAGAAGAAAAAAATAGGGAAAGTTTGTTGATAAAGAAATTGAGCACCACTGTGGCCATCTGGAGAAAAATAAACCAAGATACTTAACTGGGAAGAACAAGTACTGCTGTCGCCATTTCACATGGGAGCTTTCTGTTTGGTGTTTTGCTTTTATGGGTCTCATACATCATTAGTTTAGATTGAAAATCCCCCATAGTGGAGTCCAGTACAAAGACATGAGGCTACTTAACAGGAGTCAAAACCTAAAATGCGTGAATTGTGGCTGCCACCTTTCTGCTGTGAAGCCGTACTGTTAGACATGTGAACAGAGGTAAGGAGGTATTCCATGATACAGTTTTTGACTCTTACACTTAGAAAATTCATAGGCATACATTAACATGCACATAAACCAGCCTTTCATAATACTTCAGAATCCTGTCTTTGTACAAAATCTATATGTGAATATAGATTGTAACAGTCCCTGTGGCTACTGCTAAAGAGAGGAAGCTGGAAGTGAGGAATATGAATATATTCCAGCTGAGGATGAATGTGGCAGCTGATGGTGTGGAATAAGTTATGTTAATACATGGTTAGCATTTAATTTGCTGCCCACTGTCATTTTTGTTAGAAGCCATTAAGCAAAAGCTTTGCCATGTACAAGAAAATCTTATCTTGAATACTTCTTGTGATTTTGTGTATGAGCTTAATATACTTACTGAATTTCTGATGTTTGTACTAAAATTTCATTCTATTAAGAAAAACCTCCCACTGATTTCAGCTGAGCTTCATACTTCTATGGTGCAAATATCACCCCCATCTATTGTAACATAGATGCTGTTACAATTAAAACTAAAAATTATTTTGCACAAACCTTATTTGCCATTTAAATGGTTTTCAGCAGCTTGTCGGTCTCATGTTCCTTATGATTGCCAAGATTTGTATGCCAAGTTACCTTGATTTGCATGCTGGTGATCAGCATCTATAAACCTTTATTCCTAATTAAATAGAACAACTAAACAACAACAAAAAAACCTTAAAAATACACTCCTGGGAAAACTTCAATTTTAAACTCACAATTTCATAAGATGTACTTTAGTAATAGCCTACTGGAAGCATAAAACAAAATCCTCCTTCTTGATGAACATTTTTTACTACTGAACATGCTTGTTATATCATTATATGGTTTTCCCATGTATTGGGCCAATGACAGTTTTCTTAAAACACCCCAAAATTTCATGTGCTATCTTCTGAGGATACTAAGGTAGCTCTCTAACATTTGACAAGTAAATTTCTTTTCTGTAAGCTTTGTGAGGGTCTAAAGAGAGTTTTATGCCTCTTGCTGTCATAGATATACCTTGCTCTCAACATACACTGTCTTTCTGGTTTATGAAGGTGCATTAGTAGCTCTCCAGCCAGCAGTGTCCAAGCATGACTCACTGAAGAAATATATCTGTCTTGTCTGTTCTGCACCCCTCACCAAGCTGCACATGGATGCATGTGTCACTCTTCCATAGAGAGTAAGAGAAGGGGAGATTTTATGGAAATTACCTCAGAAAATGTGGCTACGATAGTAATGTTGAGTCTTTATCCTATTTATTAGTTATTTCTTCTAGCTTGTACCGAGCTTTCCATTTCTCCAGATCTAGGTACCTCTTAAAGTGCCAGGGAAAGAAGCGGGCTGTAGAATTTCAACAGATAAACTGGAGTAGAAACTGGTAACTAAGAAAAACCTTATCTTCAAAGTTGGTCGCTGTTTTGCTTGGTCTCTGAAGTACCTCGTGTTAGCATCTTTCATGCTGTAATTGGCATTAATAATGTGTTGATATAGAATTGAAATGCCTCATTTTGTTGCATGCTTTCTAAATTTTTTGTGTGTGACCCATACCAGTTATGGCTGGAGACTCGTAATGGCTCCATACTGATTCTGGGTTAGCTTTAGAAGAGTTGCAGTTCACTGCAAGAGTCTTACACATATTTCTCTTCCGTTAGTATTTCACAAGCAGGAAAGGACAAAAAGTAAAATGTGTTTCTTAGGTTATCAGTGCTATGAAGGGAGTTGCTATTAATTACTGGAGCAGAGTGATAATATCCTTGCCTGGCTGCTCCTGTATGCACAATATCATATTAAATGGAGTAAGAAAGTGCTTGCTGTCTTTAAGGAACACAGGCATGAATTAGTTCAACTTTCTCTGGGATTTTTTTGTCTGATATGTATTTGGAATATAATATGAAAAAAAAATAAAGGACTTTCAAGTAAAATAAAAACATACCTGGAGAGGAATTAAAAAAGCCAAGATTAGGTGCTTGGATTCACTTCATAATACACAGAGAAAGGTGCTTCTGAAGGGAATTCATTAAGCCTTCATGATGAGTGAGAAGCCAGTTAGAGCTGAAAGACTATATCCCTTCATAGAGCTCATACCTGTAAATCAGTGCTACAGGTGAGCTGCTCAGAATTTGTCTTTAAACTGATTGGTAAAAGAAGTGATGGTGGAGAAGGTCGTCTCTTTTAACTGCTTAGTGAAGGCAGCACTTGAGCCAGAATTGGAAGACAGTATCTACACACTGCTTAAACTGAGGGAGTCCAGCTGCTTTATTCTGTCTCTGAGGAGCGTGTCCCCTAACCAGCACATGGATGGCCTTCTCATGGAAATATTCTCCTCTTTTCCCCTTAAGCTCAGGTTCATAAATTAATCCATTTTACATAGACCTATGTAACTGTGCAGTCACTGGATAAAAATTGCCCGTATCTCTTAGCGACTGTCCCCATCATTAACTTACAGCCCCTGTGTGCCACGGTTCACGCTGACTCTGCCCTGTTGTTGACTGCATGTTTTAATTCCAGAGCTGTATCATAAAAGGTCAGTATCACCTTTCCTCACAAAAGATGAGTTTTGTGACTATGTTTTGAGATAGTTTCAGACCTTAGCATACATTGTAGCTGTATTCCAAGTGCCTGCACCATATCTGGTGCTCTGATGACTCTAGTGCTGCTCTCCTCCATTCTGACTCCGTAAGACTCAACTCTCTGTCTCAGATGGATAAGCTTACTTATGGATCCAGCTCCCAGTGATCTCAGTGAAGAAGTCCTAAATTGTCCTTTGCAGGGCTGGGTGTTCTGTATAAATTGAATTTGGCCAAGAGAATCAACATTTGCTACAGTACTTACTGTTTCAACCTTCTTTAGATTGTGCACAAACCTCATTGTGTCTTGATTGCTGATAGCAAGGAATATAATTTGTGAAGTGTATATTTATGAGTTGGTTTATGCATTCACTTGTAGCCATGTGCTAAGGAGACTATTCTCATTATACATTTAAACTACAGAAGCAAATAATATTTAAAAAAATAGGAGGTGAGAAAGCTGTAAGAGTATACTAAGCATTGCCAAAATAGGGATTTTATGAAGTTAAAGCAAGGTATAAGCAAAAGATCCCGGAATTTTATTTTGAAACCTACCCTTTAGGCAGCTTAGACAATGAAAAATTATCATTCAGCCAGGGAGAGTTTAAATAGCCTAAAAAAATCCCGAGATAAGATTTACCAGGCAAACGATGGTCATGGCCTGATGCCACATGGCCCTGACAGAATGCACAATTAACCTTTTTGTTTTATTATGCCTGCTTCAAATACCTGCAAGGTTATAATATTACCCTGGGAAAATGAATTTGAGTGACCTACAGCTAGGTAATGACATGAATAGTAACAAGAGATGATAGGTGCAGTGAAGAGATAAGTATTCTTGCTTAACCACTGAACCCTATTAGCTATATATGTTACAGTATATTTAGTTCAAGTACTCAGTTAGCATTTATTTGTTTTCTAACGATTCGTTACTGTGGAAAAATGGTGGTGCTTCACAAAAACACAGCCATGGAACAAAATTAAGGCTCTTGTGTTCCTAGTTTACAGTATGCTGCTTTCTAAAATATTACAAAATTTCCACGCATAGCAGCAATGCAGATGTGTGAACTTGTTTATTGAACTTACTGTCTGTTATTGTTTGGCATAATTCCCCATCTCTTTGGGGAAGATGCAGTGTATGAATTTATATGAATTAGCAATGGAAAAATTGCTGTAACTGTTTTGCCTTTCTAAAATACTTTTTTTTTGAGTCTTGTAAGTTGAAAGACATCAACTCATATAGTTTTTTTCTTCTTTTAAGTAGATGTTACTGCTGTTGTAAGTAAGATACTTGCCTTGGTAGTAAAGTTACATTACCCAAAACATCAACCTAAAGCTGATTGTGTTTCACTGAACTCAGTCAGACCCTCCACAGTTCCTTCACCTGTTAGTGGCATCGTTTCCATTCAGGGCAGCTACACTTGCAGAAACTAAATGACCTCCTTGACACCTTGCAGGGAGTGGCAAAAAAAAGAACTTTTTTAATGGCTCCCAGCCAATGACTCTATTAACAAAAAGGGAAAATTCAGGAGAGAAAAATGAGCTGAGAGCTTCCAGACAAGAACTGGCCAAAATAAGATCTAGGAACCGGATTATACAATATTTGGATTTTGATGATTTGGGGAAGCTAATGACCAACTAAGAAGAGTGAAGTGTTCTATGATTGTTTCATCTTAATGCTATTTTAGTCTGAGAATAAAATACCTACCTTTTTTTTTTTTAACTGGCATTTCATTATAATTGAGGAAATGAATACATGAATAATTTTTTATGTCTCTTTTGTGACTAATACAGGGAAGCAATGTGATTGGTGATACTTCTGAGGGAGGGATCCTATGAAAAAATGTGTTGGATTTACTAAGAGTATGTTTTAGATAAGGATTTCAAACAAAATTTTTAGATACTACTGATTTCTTTTTTTCGTTGTTTACTTGAACTGGAAAGAGCTCTGTACTGACCCACAGCCGAACCCCAGGATTTAGCTATGGCTGACTTCACAGAAGTGCTTTTGTACAATGGGCTCCTGTTCATGCCTGAGGTCTTAATTACATTTGTTGTCATGAAACCCGCAGATTTAATATGCTAATGATCTTAATGTTACAAAAATATCTCAGGTGGTGGGAAAAGAAGCATATTTTACCTCTTCAGGTGGCAAGAATGAAAGAAAAAATTATTTAATTGTTCAAAAATTTCCATTAATCACAGTCACACTTGCTGTTTATTCTTGCAGCAGTCTAGTCTTTTGTTACAAGGATTGCTCAGAGAAAGAGAGAAACAGTGTTTTAAGATAGAGAGGGGAATATGTGGAAGGGGAGAAAAGGAAAAATGCAACAGCCATGCGTGAAGGTTTTTTTCTGAACAGCATTTGCTTAGGGCAAAATAGAAAGACATTGCTGTTTAATGTATATCAGATAGGCAGTATACTAAAATCAAGCTACTGCCTTTGAAGTTCAGGTCAAAACGTCTTTTTCTTCTTTATTGCAATACTCTGCTTCTAACAGGAATCCAAAGAATTTAAAGCAAATTTATTTGAGGAGAATGGTGGGGATAGTGTCCCCACAACATAATGTGCTATCCTAAATGGAAAATTAGGAGGCAGCAAGGAAAACAAAAATTTCCAGCAGTGTCTTTCTCTTATTTGGAAGATCAGATCTTCCTTACACAACTGGAGAACATTTTTATTCGTTATTACTTACTGATTTGAATTGACTGTAATAACTGATTAATCTGAGCCATTAGAGTGAATGGGTGGCTGTTGTGACGGATAATCGTAAATGTTGACTTACCAGTCCCGTTTGAAAACAAATTGGCTGAGCCATCCTAATGAGGTTTTCCTGGAGTGTGTACACATTTCAAATAATTAAAATTAAATTGAATCTGAGTCCCATGTAATTATAACTGAATTTATTTGATTATATTCCCCTCAAGGAGGGTAGACACAAAAGGTTTCAGTAATTTTAAGGCTTCTTGCAGTTTGTAGATGTTATGTCTCTGTTAATTGTCAGCTTTGAAGAGTTAATGACATTTGAAGTATTTCTAGACCGCTTATGTCATCTTTTATCATAGTTTTCAGCATTATCCACTTAATTCAAGCTCCCATTTATCCTTTTCTAAGGATGCTTGTGTGCAGTGTGCTTGGGGAGGTTTGATAGCACCCTGTGACCACAGACTGGGGCTGAACCAAAAGCGGGACAGATTTTTCCTCTTGCGTTCAAGCTCTTAAAACAGTTTTGTCATTTTTTCCCCCTAACATTCAGTAAATCAATGCTTGTTTTGCTTAGAAAAGTGAAAGCTGAACATAGAAAAAAAGGTTGGTGATCACTTCTGCAGCGTTCCTTCTGGGTAATATCTGAGTGTCTCTGTTCATAGCACAATGTATAGAACCAAACAAGTCAGCAATAAAAGAAGGTTCTGTGTTTAAAAAGAAAAAGTTGAAAATTGCTGTTAAACTGGTGTGAATTGTTGGATAAATTGGTGTGAATGTGTAAACTTTGAAAGTTTGTACTCTACTGTTTGTTGGAGTTGACTCATAATAATACACTGCTCAACAAAGGGCTAATCAAAGTAAGGCTTCAGGATAATGCAGAACAGGCTGTCAGAGCATCTCTCGGAGAATGTGTTATTGAAGTTTATGAATAGATTTTTACTAAGTGTTCCTAAGTAAAGTATGCATTCATTATATAGTTCAGTGAAGGCAAGAGATGGGATGCCTGGTGGAATTTTACTAATCTTTAAACAAGCAACAACAATGACTGGGTAGTCGTGTAGTATGAGCATACTGTGAAATTTATAACCTTGTAGATGGTGGTTATCTCCGGGAACAGGAAAACAGGGCATCTCGAGGCACCCAAGCATGATGAACAGACAAGAACTGGTTTTGCAGCAAGAATAAGAATTTTAGTCTTTAGGTCACCAAAAAAACACAGTGATGAAGAAGAGATGAAGTAAATGATGACCGGAGGTCATGAAAGACCACTGGAGGGACAAAGACCCTAACCCTAATTTTATTACACATGCTCGGACTATGTAAATGAGTTCTGGGAACCCATTAGCATAAAAGTGCCCTTTCTAAGAAATACAATGAATATGTATGATTAGCCTGCATATAAACCAGGTACCCAGCTTGCATCAGTACGCACGTTTGGAGGGGTGATCCCTGGTGTGTCCAGCGCTGCACTAAAGAATACCTGCTGAGTAACACTACATTGTTACTGGGTATATCTTGGCATCCTTGCCCAGCCACACCCAGCCTCCCACTTTGGTGAGGAGCATGAGAAAGCAAGGGGGCTTGGAAACTCCGACCTTTGAATCACCAGAAATGAGAAAAAATATTGCATCAAGATCCCCAAGCTTGCTTTTTATAGTGGTGGATGCACTCAGTAACTCTTAGGTAAAAAGAAAATACAACCATAAGTTCTTGTAGAAGTACTGTTGATTCTCTGACATACCATTTTCTTAACTGTAGAAACAAAAGCAGTGAAAATATTTAAGGAAAACTGTCCAGCAGAATTTTTACAATTGTATTCATGGCAATTCTTTCTTCTTTCCATTTTTTTTCCTTTAATTAAACATTAAATTAATCTGAAAATTCAGGGTAGCTCAGGATTTAAGTAAATTAAATCTGCCTATTACGTCTGTAGCAGTATCAGCACTAGACAGAGTAATCTAGCACAGGGACTGAGCTTCTATAGAGGTTTAAAAATAGAGCACCAAGAGGGAAGCCCTGGAACCAGCTGGATGATGTGCAGTAACGGTGTACATAGCATGCAATCAAAATGACAGTTAAACTCTAAAGTATCAAAGGTAGACTTAAAAGATTATTTTTCAAACTGAAAAAATAAATATCCAACCAAACAGATAAACCCCACAGCATTTCCTGACATGGCTCAAATGCCAAAACACTTGAACCATGTATATCTTGCCTCACCTCTGTTTTTCACAAGTACAGAGTTCGGCAGATCCTTAATATTGTGTGTTGCTGAATATTGTTTTTTTCCAGTAGTCCCTGTGCATGACTAAGAACTAAGACTTGTGTTCTAGGAGATGGCCTGAATTAGGCAATTATTTTCAAAACCATACATAGTGGCTTCCATTGTCCCTCATTCATAAGTGCAGGCATACTCGCCGAAAAAACTCTAACAAAAAATGGGACATATTTAGTGTATCTACTTCTAATGTTCACGTCTTGTTATTTAAATATAGCAATTTTTCTGTCTGTATTTTCCTGTCAGTAGTTACACATACAACGTATGGCAGAATTGTTACATACTGCCACAGGAAGGCATGCCTTCTTACAGTACTGAGCACAGATATCTCCCGAAAAAAAGAAAAGCAACAAAAATGGGCACCAGGAGGTTAAAGCAAAGTTTTGTTTGTTTGTGTTATTGGATCATATAGCAAGTCTG